>OX465283.1:87432938-87665938 GCA_949987705.1 Thereva unica | reverse complement strand
AACAAAAAAAAGGGAAAAAAGTTATTGGGTTACAAAGTTATGCGTGAACAGGACCACAAAATACCTACACGTCGAATTGAGTAACCTCCTCTCTTTTTGAAGTCGGTTAAAATACCAAAAAATTGCCTTTTTCAAACTCCCTTACGGTATATTAAAATGCTTCACCTGATTACTATTATTGGCTTATGGGTGCAGCATAGGCGCCCCGGGTCCCAGCTAGTTTATATAATAACTAGTGGGATGTTGTGCCTAGAGACTAGCCACTAATTACGCTTTTTCATGGTATTCTTTCTGTTGAATAACACTTCAGATTGGATGACAATATATTAAGTGGAGATTGATCCGCACTCACTTCCAACCCGCCGGATCTGGGAATCGAGGCCAATAATTCGAATGTGTCAAATTGAAAAAAAAAAAAAAAAAACTAGTGGGATGTTGTGCCTAGAGACTAGCCACTAATTACGCTTTTTCATGGTATTCTTTCTGTTGAATAACACTTCAGATTGGATGACAATATATTAAGTGGAGATTGATCCGCACTCACTTTCAACCCGCCGGATCTGGGAATCGAGGCCAATAATTCGAATGTGTCAAATTGAAAAAAAAAGCACACCACACATGTAAACACTATAGAAAACGAATCTAAACATTTTTCTTTGGATTGGAGGATAATCTAATGTGATGCACTTTGCACAACAGAATTAGGTGTATTATTTTACTTAAACATACATGTCTTATTGTTAAAAATTCGGCTTACCGCACCCTAGTTTGGCCATGGAGATTCATGAGTATCACACTGACCAACGCTATATATAATTAATCTTGAAAAGTTTTTGTTAAAGGCTTATCTTACTAATATTATAAACGTGAATGTTTGTATGTATGTTTGTTACTCTTTCACGTAAAAACTACTGAATGGATTTTAATGAAACTTTACAATAATATAGCTCATATATCAGAATAACATATAGGCTATAATTTATAAAAAAAATTCAACATGGCCGCCGAAAACTCAAAATGGCCACGCAAATTGTGTTCCGATTTCAATGAAAGTTGGTATATAGAGGTTTTTAAGGTCGCTAATAACGAATTTGTGGTCAAAACTTATAAATTCAAAATGGCCGTGCCAATATGGCCGACGAATTTGCCAATTGTGTTCCGATTCCAATGAAAATCGAAATCTGGCGGATTTTAAGGTTGCAAATAACGAATTTATGATCAAAGCTTATAAATTCAAAATTGCGGGTCCAATATGACGCACGAATTTTCCCAAGCCACATTCTGAAATGTAGTAAATTTCTAAAATTCCCTCTAACCAGTATAGAAACAGTAAAAACGGTAGAAAGAGTCGAAGTTTGCAAATTTGTGCGCCCCTACATTGTCATCACGAGGTTAAACGATGTCATCTATCGCTTCCAAAAAGTTCGATCGGAAAAAACGGGACCTGGAGGAAGCTGTGTTCGGGACGAATACTGAGTAAGAAGGGAGCAGTGTAACGGCTAACCGAAAAGAGAAAGTTAAAATTCCAATTCACCGAGAAGTTACATGTTTAGATGCATCTACTTGAATACATAACGCTGTTCTAATTGAATCACCGATAAGATTGGGAAGAGGGAATTTTTTTCCAGATTTATTGTTTTTTTTTCCTACCGCGTACAACGCACACATATTTTTTTTTTATTTAAAAGCCTTGCAACGCACACAGGTTTTTTGCTATAGGCTATCTTACTAATATTATAAACGCGAATGTTTATATGGATGTTTGTTACTCTTTCAAGCAAAAACTACTGTATAGATTTTAATGAAACTTTACAATAATATAGCTCATACTTCAGAATAACATATAGGCTATCTCGAAACCTTCGGGTAGCTGTAGTGTACTGATATAGAAAAATCCGAAACTTTTGTATGGGAGGTACTCTTTAAATTTCTGCTAAAGAAGTCAGATCCATTTTGTTTTGGTTTTTTTCCGAAAAAAATACGATTTCCAAAGTTTCAGATCGATCGGAGTTTATTTACGGATAGTTGCCGTACAATTTTGTTGAAAAAATCAGATTTATCGCGAAGGACGCGGTTCTCTGAACTTGGATTGAAGTAACTTCGGCTGCATGTGCCTGAGTTTAGCAATGTATGGCTTAAATGAAAGGTCTCGAAACCAAAAAGACGACAAATTCAATAATCAGATGTTCGTCGCTTTTTCTTTTTGATTTATGGTACCTGGAAATTTGCATAGATTTCAAGGTGCTTGATTTTTCAACATACAATAATTTTGCATGGGACATATTTTTTTTCATATTTCTTACGGAAAAATTACTCTTTATCACGCCGTTAAATGTTTGAAAAGTTCGCCCAATGTTGCCAAACGTTGCATATTGAACGTATTAACTGTCTCCATTCATAGTGTGAAGTGTGACATCATCGGGAATTGCATCAACGCTACTTGATGGTGGATGTTTAGTGTATTGAGCACCCAAGTTCCTATTGAATTTGAACCAGAGAGAAACACCTACATGTAACATCAGTAAAAACTCCCGTATTGCCACATCCGTGCAAAATTATTATTTTGGAGCGAATGCACCATGGCCTATAAAAAATAGGTCGAAGCGCATGACAGGGCTTTTCAAGATTTCCGAGGAAAACCTAATCCATGGTAGGCGCTCTGACACTACTTGCTCAACTTTGCCTGGTATACTTCGATCAAAGCCTGCAAATGAGCTGAACGGATGCATGCTTGAAAGCATCACATCTATGGAACAGTATTGAAAAAACCAACTTTTGGTCGTTTCAAATAGCGAAATTTCAATCGATAGCATCGATATTATTCGGAATCAAAAATACGAAAATGGCTCCTACTGTATATTAAAATTCTTATCACCTCAACTGCAAAATAAACGGAAGCTATAGCGCGTACCAAAAGAATTGGAAATATAAACACAGGCGGCGAACTGACAATTTCACACCCATTAAAATTTCGTGTATGGATAAAGTTCAAGCGGACGTGCATTGTAATTTCTTCTTCGAAATTCATTTACGGGCAAAAACACTCCCTCATAGCATCTGACCACGACAAGAGTGGCAGTGAGACCGCTGAATTGTGATTAGGGATATAAATGAGCAAGTGATTTGGGTTTTTAAACGAACGGAGTTACACTTTTCTTTACGAATGTACTTGCATCCCGGGATTTGAGACTCTCAGTGCCCATCGATTTTGAGATTCCCAATTGTTTTGGCGCACGCCATACTATTGGCTTATTTGTGCAGCGAGGCGCACCGGGTTCCAGCTAGTGTAGGTTATAAGTTGTGAGACTGCGTAATCTAAAACTTACCAAAGTATTTAACAAACACTACAATATAATCATCATAGCTTAAAAAAAGGAAATCAAATGTAAACAATAAAATTCTTTGATTCTTCACCCACGTCATGGTATATTTCTTTATTCAATATAAACAATAGTTTTTGAGCAGCAAATTAAAACTATATGCCATAATTTCGTTATCATCGGTTTTTGTTCTGGAAGCAAATTTAGAGACGTATTCATGTCAAAAACTTGTTTCATATGAAACAAAATCCCCGAAGGAAATTAAAAAAAATTATTATGACGAAAAAAAAGCACCGCGAGCCGAAGGATCGAACTCGCAGCCCCACAGACGAGGGACTTTCCCTAGCCCTTTATAGTCCATGGAAATGGTACTTTAACATTGCAAAAATGCAGGACAAGGTTTTATTTTTGGGATGTGTAGGGGGGGTCAGGGTGAGCTTAAGTTTGAGTTTTCGGGATTTTAACCCCTCCCCCCATTTGGCCGCCATCTTGGAAAACGTATGCAAATGGTTTTTCCACTATATATCCGAAGCGGCACATCTTACCGGAAATTTGCAAGGACACTTTTTGTTTAGAATTAAATAATCTACAATTTATTACTTAGAAATTTTGTGGTAAAATGAATAATTAAGAAGTTATAAGCCTTAGAACACAAAAATTAGTCACAATATTTTCTTTAAAGGCTCTTTTTTGTTGTTTAAATATACTTCTGGTTGAAATTTCCAGACCATTTTCTCAGTTTTTGGTCTTTTGACCAAGAGCTACATTTTGATATATTTCCCAAGTCTGTAGCTGCAGTACTTTCAGAGATGAAAGTAGGCTTCAGACGGACAGACGGACAGAGCCTCTGTATAAGCTTTTTTTTTTTGAAAAATCTAAAAATTGATTCGAACAACCAGAAATTACTACAGCGCGAAAAGTTAGAAGTGGCCGCTCACCAAGTAAACATTCTACGTAAAAGATGAAATTGCACAATCATGATCCGTGCTGTTGAGGCGTCAATAACAACTTGTATGTACATATGTAGTACAGTAAGTATTGAACAACAATATATCTCAAATTCACAGGTATTTAACGAAGGAAAAAGGCTCCGTAATTTAAAAAAATGTCTTCGCTGTTGACGGTCAGTAGTATAAATGTGGGGATTCTGGACCACAAGTCCCCTGTTTGTATGAAACGTAAGAAAAAAGATAAGCGTTAGTCATGTAAAGAAAAAATTTATGGGGGTCCCCCTTTTTGTATGGAAAAATGTCCCCAGTTTGTATGAAACGTAAGAGAAGGCCCCTGTTTGTATGAAACGTAAGAAAAAAGATAAGCGTTAGTCATGTAAAAAAAAATTTGTGGGTGCCCTTTTTGTTTGGGGAAAAATTTGTGGAAGTTCTAGACCAAAGTCCCGAGTTTGTATGAAAAGTAAGAAAATGATTCTTAGAGAAGTAAGAAAATATATCCCTTTTTGTATGGAAAAAGTTGGTGGAATTTCTAGACCAAAGTCCCCAGTTTGTATGAAACGTAGGAGAGAAGATAAGCGGTAGTCTGCAGTTTGTATGACCCATAGGAGAAAAGATAAGAAAACAAGATAAGCGGTAGTCAGATAGAAAGAAAAAATTCGTGGGTGTTTTTTTGTATGGGAAAAAATTGGTGGAAGTTCTAGACCAAGGTCCCGAGTTTGTATGAACCGAAAAAAATGATTCTTTCATAAGTGAGGGCGATGTTGTTGTTGTGAAATATTTGGCATGATTTTTGAAATATTGTGGTTTTCAATGTTGCGGTAAGTATTTAGATTAAGTTAAATTTAATTGAGTGAATGAATGGTTTTCTTAAAGTTTTGCAAGCGTGAGAATTCCAATAGTCCTAAGTGTGAAAGGAAACGTGATATTTTTTATATTTTAATTTTGATAATTGGGGGGTATAAAATGAACTACTGCAAAAATTCGCTAGTTCATAGTAAATTGGTTTTTGAAGAGTTCAATTTAGTGTCGTGAATATGAATTTAATATGTGAATTGTGTGGAAAGTTTTCTAGTAGTGATATGAAACGTAAGAAAATGATTTTTTCTTAAGTGAGGGCGATGTCGTTGTGAAATATTTGGTATGATTTTTTGAAATATTGTGGTTTTCAATGTTGCGGTAAATATTTAGATTAAGTTAAATTTAATTGGGTGAATGACCTATGGTCAACCAGTTTAATATGCCGCAAGCAAATAAAAAAGTTCCTGGATTCATGAAAGATGAATTAAATGGCCGAATAATGACATTGTTTGTAGGCTTAAGGTCTAAAATGTACAGCCTTAAAATTGATGGTGTTGATGGAGTGAAAAAAAGCAAAAGGGGTGAAGAAGAACGTTGTAGCGAAAACTTTGCAGATTAGCGATTATATTGAATGTTTGCAGGGTTCAAAACGCAAGATAGCTGAGCAAAAAAGCATTCGTTCATATAGTCGTAAAGGATACACTTTAAACCAAGCAAAGATCGCTTTAAACCCACAGGATGATGAACGCTGCATTATGGGCAACGGGATCGACACTCTACCATGGGGGCATTTTTCAGTGCAGCAGCAGCAGCAAGAAGACATGGATGTAGAATAAAACTCACACAAGTGTAATATGTAAATAGTATGAATAAAAGAGTAATTATAACTTTTTATAAAAAATTTGTTTTATTTAAAAAATCCCTTATTACAAAAACATTTTTCAGAGCACATCGGCCTTCGTGTATTATGCAAGATAAGAAGCCATTTGTTGTTGTTGTTGTCTTTAGTTTGGGGTATCCCTCCTCTTCTACATCATATCGACTCATGCAACGAAGACTATAGTAACTCAATTTTGGGGGTTTTTGAGTTACCACTGTGCTTGGCATATATTTGGTGAAGTATAGTATCTCGAAATAATATAGTATTCGTTGTATTTTATGGCCAAAAATTACTTACTATATTTTATGCTAGTATTTCTGGTTGCCTAACCCTTTCGTTTCGACATACTATACTTTTCCAGGTCAAAAAATCCTCAAAAATGAGTTACTATAGTCTTCGTTGCATGAGTCGATATATGGTTAGCTCCTCTTCAAATAATTCCTGAATCCATTTTTTCTTTTCAGCTCCTTTAACATAGATTATTTTATCATGCAGCAGATCTCCAACTGAATATAGTGTGCGGTAGGGAATGTATCCATCACCCCATCTGAATCCATGGTGATGGCGTCTAAGCCACTCAGCTTGGTTCTTTTCAGACCGAGTTAGATGTTTATGTGGGAATGGTGGTTGGAATATGTAGTGCTGCATTTGATTTTCACAATTTAAAAGGGCCAATTCTTTGAAAATAAATTGATTGTTTTGTAATTTGAATCCTTGAAGATCGATGATAATGGCATCCATTTCAAGCAATTTTCCTGACTTCGTTGGTTAGAGGTGTATATTCCACTATTCGATCATGTAGCAATAAACAGTTTTTTTTTTTGTGGTAAGATGAAGCTTAGGAGTCACCCTTTGTACTACTAGTCCGTCATGTCTTACAAGTCATGGTGCAGCGTATAGTAGTAAGCTTGATCTGAAGGAAAGATAATAGGATAGGTTAGGGGTCTGGAGGGTGCATGAGTAGATGTCGATGAACCTTGCCTTTGAACTCTGAGATGTTATATGAGCTCGGAAACACCGACTGCGGAAGAGAATTCCACAATCGAGTTGTTCTATTTATAAACGAACTACTAAACCGTAATGTGCGTGAAGGGGAGGGTTGTAGGGTGAAGGGGTGAGCCGAGTTGGCTAGTCTTGTGTTGCGGGAAAAAAATTGCCGTGTAGGCAGGAGGTTTTTGATTTCAGTGGAGCAGTCGCTATGATAATAGCGGTAAAACTTGCTGAGCGCTGCTACATTCCTACGGTGGTTTAATGAATCGATGCAAAGGGTGCTATCGCCAATGAGTTTGATGGCGCGGTTTTGCACCTTGTCTAGCCAAGCCAAGGTGGTTTTAGGGGCGCCTGCCCAGATATACGAGTTGTATTCAAGGCGTGGCCGAATGTAGGATTTGTATATTGTAGCCAAGGCAGCTGGATGAAGGAGAAACTTACATCTCTTAAGGAAGCCGAGGCATTGATACGCTTGCTTGGTGATTTGCAGTATGTGATTATTCCATCGCAGATCGTTGGATAGAGTCACGGCGAGGATGTTCAGATATGGATCAGCTGTTATAATATCCTCGGCCACTGAAATGGAGGGAAGGTTGGTGCAGGTTTTGTTGGAGAATAGACAGTACTTGGTTTTGGTTTCGTTGAACTCGACACGATTCTTGCGACCCCAATCAAGAATGAGTTGGATATCCTCGTTAAGAGAGTTGGACATGAGTTCGCGTTCTAAGAGACAAGGTCTGGCATTTGCTTGTCCGGTGTTGTCGGAGGGGTATGAATAACGCAAAGTACCGTCATCGGCAAAACTATGAAGTGGATTGGAGGGGATTGAGAGTAGATCATTAATAAATATAAGAAAGAGCGTAGGCGAGAGAATCGCCCCTTGGAGAACGCCGGCCGAAATGGAATGGGGGTTGGATTCAACGCCATCCAATACTACCTTGATTGAACGGCCAGAAAGAAAGCTCTCAATCCAGTTCCCTAGAACTGAATCAATACCAATAGCTTGGAGTTTCGACAGCAGAGCGGGATGCCATACTCTGTCAAAGGCCTTGGAGATATCCAGAGCAACCAGACCAGACTCACCGAAGCCATGAATGCTTTGGTTGATGTGTTCAGTCAGGCACACAAGAAGGTCGCCAGTAGACCTTTTTGGTCTAAAGCCGTACTGCCTGTCGTGAATAATTTGGTTAGATTCTAGATATTTCATTAACCTTCTATTGATTATTGTCTCCATAACTTTGGAGAGAACAGAAGTTATTGCTAATGGGCGGTAGTTTAAAGGGTCGCTGGCTTCACCTTTTTTGGGAATGGGCTGAACAGGAGCTAGTTTCCAAGAGTTGGGATAAACTCCGGAGAAATATGACATGGCGAAAAGTTTGCGCAGAGGTTTAGCCAAGGGTGAGGCACACTTTTTGAGAACCATAGGGGGAAAATTATCGGGGCCAGTGGATTTATTGAAGTCAAGATCTTTGAGACATTTATACACCTCTCGTGTCCTGAAGAAAATTCCGTCCATTGAATGGGCGTTGCGATCGAGGACCGGTGGTGACGTATCAGCTAAGGGTAACGAAGAATTTGAGGCGAACAGAGATGCCAGTAAATCAGCCTTGCGTTTGCTTTCTGTTATCACCTCCTTTCCATTAATGAATGGAGGGGTTGAGGAAGAGGTAAAATTCTTCTTAATGGAAGTTACCAAGGACCAGAAGTTTTTGCTGCCTAAGTGGGTGTTAAGGATCTTACTTCTCAATTTGTTGTCAAATGATGCTTTGACCTTCCTGATGATGGAATTACAGGAGTTTCTCGACTTGATATACTCACTCCGAAGTGACTCGTTGGGGGAATGTTTGTACGCTCTATAAGCGGCTTCCTTAGCTTGAATTGCGTTCTTACATTCTTCATTGAACCATCTATTTGGCCTAGGCTTTATAGATATGGTAGAATGAGGAATGAACAAACACATCCCTGCCTGTATTATTTTAGTAATACAGGAAGCGGCATAGTTCGCACTGGCACTGCGGAAACACAAATTCCAGTCTGTGGCTTGAAAAAAGCGTATAAGTCCCAACCAGTTGGCTTTCCCATAGTGCCAGACAGTTTTTTTAGGAACTGCGTTGGTTGGACTAGAAGATGGATATGGGAAATTAGCGCTGACTAGTTTGTGATCCGAGTTACCAAGGGACGAGCTAACTTCGACGGAGTATCGAGTTGGATGAGATGTAAGAAACAGGTCAAGCAGATGGGCTCCTTGACCTTCAACGTCCGGAACTCGCGTTGCACAGTTCACGATTTGGTGCAAATTATTTAGGTCTGCAAATATCTAGGCGTCTTTGCCAGAAACACTGGTGCCATTTGAGTAATTTAGCCAATTGACATTATGAACGTTGAAATCACCCGCAACAATGATTTCACACTCCGGGTGGGAAGATAAAAATCCGGAGATTTGTTCTGAGATAGCATCGAAGGCTAATGAGGAGGCTTCATTACTGATATTAGGGCTTCTGTATAGAAAACAGAAGAATATGACGTGGTTACGAAGAATAATTTTAATCCATAAATGATTAAATTCAGTGGATGTACTATTGCACACCTTCTGAAACGCCACGTCATTCCTAATATACATGGCGACCCCCCTATGGTCAAAATCGGTGTCAGTGACGAGTTTCACTTAGTGCAAATATGGCCGGGGCATGCATATCAAGATAGCACATTACATGAAGGAAGTTCGAGAGGAGACCCCTAATATTACAAAAAACAAAAGAGAAATATTTGTTTTTGTTTAGGGGCCTTTCCTGCGCAAGGTCCATGACCTCATTTGTGGCTGACTCAGCCGGCGATGCAACCATCGGAGCTTATGGGAACGGCCTTGCTGCAGTGTTATGCCTGCTTAAGCAAGACGATTCCCATCAGCTGGCCGATATTGCTGCAGCGCCGGCGTTGTCTAGCTGGGGGAGCGGGAGAAGTGGAAACGGGAACTTACTTGCTGTCCGTCGGTACGGCGTTGGTGAATTCCGTGTTGGTGACGTTTCCTTAGCTTATTTTCACTTCACTTCGTTCGCACAGTTAGCACTTTTATTGTTTTTCTGATATTTTTTTTAACACTGATTAGTTTTAGAGGCCGGGATATGAATTTAAATTGTCTTAATTAGTTTCTATTTTAATTAGTTTTCTATTAGTTTATTTTTTTTGTTTATTTTGTAGATTTAGTTTAATTTTAATTTTCGCTTCGAAGTTGACTTGCGGCAGCACCCGCCCGCACTCAATGCCGGTA
Organism: Thereva unica; assembly: GCA_949987705.1. Lineage (NCBI taxonomy): Eukaryota > Metazoa > Arthropoda > Insecta > Diptera > Therevidae > Thereva > Thereva unica. The sequence continues at coordinate 87,655,732 of OX465283.1, read as the reverse complement.
CAGTCCAGACTCCATGCTGTTGTGTTAGTGGAGACGTTTTCCGATGTTTTGAATTCCAACCTTATATCCACAGGACCTGTTTTAATGGTTTCGTTTTGCCGAGAGCAAACAATGACTACGATCGGAGCATCACGCAAAAACTCTTCCCTTGAGAGTAGTGGCTGCAACTGACGTCCATAGTATGAAGTTTGGAATTTGATGTACATATCATATAAGAGAGCGTATTTATGAGCATCAAATTTCAAGTTCAGGTCATCATATGGGTATGATTCCGAATTCAAGTGTACTTTAACATCTGTCAGCTTGCAGTGGTCAAATTTACTGGCATCCTTGGTTTTATCATTTTTACGATTTGTTTGGAGAGCTAGTATGACATATCGGGGCTTTTCCATCTGCGATGACGTTTTGACAGACCACGTGTGATGAGTCGTTGCTGGTAGCGTGGGGTACTCGTATATGTCCCAGCTCCTGAATGGCATTTGTATTTCACGACCGCTTTCAATGATTTTATATAAAGTAATTTTCTCATGATCGGCCACATTAACATGGGGAATGCGCCACTGAAGTTTCGAAATTGAGATGTTTACATCATCTGTCGGTGATATGACCGCATCTTCATCCATCCTGCTTCGTATTAATATAAGTTCATGTTTAGCGTTGGCGATAATTTTATTGTAATCTTCAGCAAAGCCCAGCAATGTTTTTAGAGGGATGCAGAAATTGAAGAATCCATGGGGGGATGTAATTGATTTATCTGGCGACCAACTAGCGTTGTATAACATGCGACTCTCATTTGGGTTTAATGATATATAATTTTTTAGTGTTGTTGCTATTCCAAGATTTCGAGTTCTATCAATTTCTACACCATTAATTTCATAGCGAATTTCCTCAAAGAGAAACGCTATAGCATTATTTACTAGTCCTGCAGTGCTGGATATTGTTCCTCAGGTTTAGTTACTGTTCCCTCAATGTATATGAAACTTTCAGCTGGGAGGATATACAGGTCTTGGTTTTGCACTGGAATGCGGGTTTCATCACTATTTTTAAATGAAGAGGCGAACGATGAGTAAGTGTGGTAGTCAATTTTTGTTATGCTATTATCATGGCTTGTGCCTTCAGTAATATCCAAGATGTTATTCATTGCTTCAAATTTAGTCCTATTGATTTTAGAAATTGTATATTATCAGCTCTCAGTTGACGTCTTGCTCGCTTCAAGGTTGCCGGTTGACTAATGTTTTCCGTGAAGTTCATCCTGTTTATATGCTTATTGCTGCTGTTGCTGCCGTAGACTATCATTCTGTGGCTTTAAATGTAGCCTGATAGTTATCGTTTCACTTCGAAAATTTATTAAATCTCCGTCCTGATCAACTAACTTTAGTGTGAGTGAACTAACACGTTTGACGTTTACCGGTAAATAGATCACATTCGCTGGGACCTCTACTATTTTATAGCCTGGCCCCACGGTTGGGGCAAATTCATGCAGCATATGCACCTGTTTATTGTTGATGTATGAGCCTGATATGATATTACATTCAACCCTTATAGTATTAACTTTTATAATATTGACGGGTAGATCTGATGTATGTAATATATTTGCATCCAGTACACGTTTCCCAAATCCCAACAGCGGTGCGATAGATCGCTCTTTATCAAAATTTATAACTTCAGTAGCTTTTATTTCACTCTTCAAGGTATTATTGTTTGCCCTTATTAAAACTGTTGCCTTGCTGCTGCTCTTATTTAAGCTTTGCTGCACTGAAGCTGCTATGTCATCAATCTCGTATGATCCAACAGGTATTTCGATACACGCATCACCCACATGCATTAAGTTATTGCTGTCATCAATATTCGGTATAGAATTGTATGTTTGAAAGTCAATTAATCCGCAAACGTAGTCTCCAGCTAATTTCAATGGGGGAAAGTATTCAGCGGTGAAAACCGATGCATTGCCAGTAAGAGAGAGTGTTATCGACATGGCTACTTGATATGAAATGTCTATGTTTGCACTTGAAGGCCTTTATTTATACATTATGTAAGAATTCTAAACATAAGTGTCCGCAAATCACTGAGTCGAAATTTTGATGTGCTGTATAGTTGTATGTGACTGCATCACCCAAATAATTTACAACTTCCCGCGGCGGTTGCAGATTTCCAAAACTATCAAAGTAATTTATGATATTTCCATTCTTCTTATACGCTACCCAATGCGTTCCAGGTCCAGATGAAACATCTAGATTTATAATTCCGCTCTCATTTCTCCATGGTTTTTTAGGTAATTGATCGCGCATAAATACTCCTCTAAAGTGGGCTATATGCTGTGCATATTTACGCAGATCATTTTCATTGAGTGCTCTTTTGGGTAGCGACTTTATTAGTTTTTTGTCGAGTGTTGAGAAAAAGTCCAGTCCTTTCCTATATGGCTTTAGAAATAATCCTTGTCCAGGTTTTCCTAGCGCTATAGCTTCCATTGTCTCATTATGACGTTTCGCTTCCTGCAGCTCCCGACGTGCGACACTTGCGGCGTTTACAGCTTTAGCTATGCCTGCTGCACCTCCAGATAGCGCTCCAACGGCTGAAAGACCTGCAAAAATTGGAATGAGGAACGGTAAAACTCCTCCTACTTTAGGCACTGGTATCACTCTAGGTGTAGTGTTAGATTTTTTCTTCCCCTTGATAACATTCTTTGCCGCACTTAGGGCAATTGTAGTAGCTTCCAACAGGTCTTTCGGCTTTTTCAGCTTTAACACTTTTCTAGCATTACGTACAGCTTCGTGGAATGACGTATTCTTCTTCTTCGAGCAGGTAATTTTTGCTTTGACACCCATTCCAACTTTTATTTTAGCTTTCATGGCGTTTGTTACTGTAACAGCATAATGGCGCGATAAAATAGTGGGCGCCACTTATGCGAGGTATTACCCCCTTAGCCATAAGCCCGGAGAAGCATGACCAAGGAGCCAATACCATACATAAGAAAGGAAACAAAATTCCGGAACTCCTACGCCGGCCACACGGAGTTATCTAGCTCGCCGGAGGGGCCGTGGGGTGTGTGGCCGGGCCTTACCGCGGTTGGTTCACCACTTACCTGTGACTAAGTAAATCTTCCGTTTCCATCAACCTTCGGGCATTGCCTGAGCCTCGTCAAACCCTGAAAAGGAAAGACCCCCCGCCTCAACCATTCCACAAAAAAAACTTTAACACCTGGACATTCTAGTATTTATAATCATTTAATAATACTATAATCATCAACACAAACGATACAATGGATACTTATCAACCACGACAAATGATCACATTCAATTCAATCAATGTTAACTTATTTTATTTTTAGGTACATATGTATGGAGCTCACGATATGAATAAAGCGCGCAGTAATGGCCAATACTCCTCGCTTTGTACAAACGATGTTGAACAACAAATTACCGGAACCAACTCACGGAATATCCAACACAAGAATGAAAAAAAAAATTGATATAACAAGGAGCAACAATATTACACTCAATTATAGATACTTAAAATCAAAATGATTATTAACGACAATTAGAAATAGTATATATTAATAAAGTAAAGCATGACTAAATATTTAATGTGTCTGGTGTATAAGTGTTAGGAAAAGAAAGACTTCACCTAGGTGAAGATAGTTATTGCAATACAATATTTAATTTGTTCAATATTTAATTTTTGGGTGTAGAAGCAAACCTAATGTATAAAAACAGCTTGTCGTGTAAGTGTTAATAATAGAATATAGAAAACAATATTAACTTAGAAGATGATAAATAAGTAGGAAGGCAATGTCACGATGGCCTTTTCGGGACAAAAAATGCGGTTAATTGCGCCTTATTGACTTATCCCAGGGGTGGTATAATCCTCACAATAATCCAGAGTAATCCAAAATTAATGAACTCCAAAAAAATATTGTTTTTCAATTAAACGTTGCTATTTTAAGTTACAGTCTTGATAACAAAAAGATGTGACGTTGTAACTTTATTCCTACATAACATAACGCAGAGATATGTAACTTGAGGTACAATAGGTAATTATTTGATTAATTTACTCCAAAACACCTAAGCAGCAAGGAGCCGTCATATCTAATCACCATCTTCGTGTCATTCTAGATAATCTTCAGATCGTTCGCCGCAATTGACATTGACATTGAGTATGTATTTTACACCAATTACTATACAAATCTTCACTTTTTTCAGCCACTAATAATATATACATATATATAAATTTAAATGGGCTTTTACATACCAGTTTTCAATAGACGCAAATAAACATGTCCATATAACCTTGACCTGGTCTCTTATGCGGTCCTCTTCGGTACCTCGTCTTTTGGGGATTATTTTCCGCTTCTTTCTTCAGCAGTCTTTTCCTGTGGAGCAGCCTACTTCTTCTTCTGTACGGTCTTTTCTAATTATTCATAAGTTTGTTCTTTCTTCATCTTTCTATAAAATCCTTCGTATCGACTTTTTTCCAAATTGTTTTTAAACCGATGTTCTTGATTATAGTTCCGATTTCAGAATCGTCCGTATATTTATTCGACTTTTTTTTTCCAAAATTCTACCGATCTCTTAATTTCCGTCACCAACCACAAGACAAATCCCAACCATTTCGATCTGACTTTTTCAATTTTTTTTCCCAGACTGACTACTAAATTTTTCTTTCCTATTTTTTTTTCCGCCTACTTTTTGGTTTCGGACAACTTCTGAATTTCATTCTCGACAGTGATTTTTAGTCAAGTAATTATTTAGAGATTTCCGTGCAAAACTGACCGTTACATTACTAATAGCGCGTAAGCACGTTCTGCAAAGCTAGCGTCTTTAGATGTTACTCGTTGCCAGGCTTTTTCTTCTAAAATACGGTCAGCTATATGTCGATCACTTAAGTCCTTATGATCTCGATATGCAATATCATGCTGTTTGCAAGCTGCATCTAGTGGGTTGATGCCAGGATCACCGCGGGCTAGTCTTTTAGCTAACTTTGCTCCTGGACAACAGTATTGATATCCCGGTAGATGAAGCTCAAGCGGTAACTTATTTATAACAGTGTTTAACAGTCCTCCCCCCTTGGCAGCTCTTCGATGAATGGTGCGTTTCTTACTATGGTCAATCATTTTATAGGTTTGCAGTAAGACTGATTAAAATCTATAAAAGTACGGGTATTTATAGGGATTGGGTTAGTGTACAATATGAAGTTTATCAAGCAACAAGCGTGTCTGCCAGTTAGAAATACTGATGTGGAAATTACAACTACATCAAAGAAGCATGGGGTGCTGCTACCAAACAGTATAAGAGGGATTTATTGTTGGACCGTCGAATTGTGGCAAGACAAATGTTATGCTAAGTTTACTGGAGCATCCTGACGGTCTGAGATTCGAGAATATATACATTTACTCAAAGTCGCTAAATCAGCCGAAATACGAGTATTTAGGAGAAGTTGTAGCTCACATATCAGGTTTGGGTCATTATACGTTTTCTAACAACCACGATGTTATACCACCGGAGGAAGCAAAGCCAAATTCAATTTTCATCTTTGATGATGTAGCCTGCGATAAACAAAATAATATTAGAGCTTACTTTTGTATGGGGAGGCATAACGACATTGACAGCTTTTACCTCTGCCAAACTTATACTCATATACCAAAGCATCTAATCCGAGATAATGCAAACTTTCTGATCATATTCAAACAAGATGATTTGAACCTGAAGCATATATACAATGATCATGTGAATAGTGATATGGAATTCGCAAAGTTCAGAAAAGCGTGTGCAAACTGGATTCTTAGTAATTCATAAGGATAGCCCCATGGGCAAAGGTCGATATCGAAAAGGCTTTGATGCGTTCATGAGCCTATGAAGGAGCCCGCCTAATCAGCTGACCAGGTCTATCAGCTCTGCCTGGCTGGTCTGCCTGCTGGTCTGTCTGGCTGGTCTATCTGGTTGACGTTGACGTTTACGTCTGGATCTATATAAATGCTTATTAGCATAGATGTATATCATTGTAGCTGTAACCACCCGTGTAGCAACATGAATGAAAAATTGATGAAGGATATTATAAAAACACGTGAGGCTATACGAAGAAAATATAAAGCTCTCAAGACTAGTAAAATTGAATCTGAAGCTCAATTGGAGGACACATTTAAACCAATAACCAGTACGCTGAAAAAGCTCACAACAACAGCAGCATCAGTGAAACTTGAACCAAAAGAAGAAGATGAAATTAAAAAAGAGGACAATGAAGAAGCATACACACTACCACGCAAATACTTAAAGCTAGAGCCACCGAGCATGAGTTATTCTGAGGATGATGATGATGATCAGTTTGTCACGCCTATAAAGGCCCTTGGAGACGCTAAAACATGGTACGAGTAAACATGGTACGACCAAAAACCCGCAGACGGTAAGACATGTGCTAAGACCGATTTACTTGAACACCGCTTTCTTGTCAAAATATTTCAAGTTAATCTGTCATTCAGTTGTCAACTGGTAAATTGAAACATTTCGTGTACGAGTAAATTTGGTCAAACAAGTCCGCAAATGGTAGGACATGGTATCATCAACACGAAACTCCGCCCACGAACATCGACGGAAATCAAACCAGTTTTGATTTTAGTCGGACCGTTGGTCGAACCAAAAAACTGGTACGCGTACCGGCCCTTACACGGCTAACATCACCTCGAACATGGTCCCTGTACCATGTTTACTCGTACCATGTTTTAGCGTCTCCAAGGGCCTTAAAAGAACCGAAATTAGAGTCTGCAGACCATATACTAAACAAATATAAACAACTCCTGGATAATGACAGCACGAGAATTGATAAAACGTATGGAGCGTACTATAACAACGATATGTGGAATATTGGGAATTCGAGATTAAAAGTTGATAAGGAATACTTTCTTATAGATGGCAAGCAGTATAAGATAACTGAAGGTCTAGCTGAATTAATTTTTATGAAAAAGCCTCGAGGCTTCTCAAAAGAAGACTTGTCCAATTATCAAAAAATTGTAAATGATACATGCGCCCACAGACGTGATTTTAAGGAAAACCAGCAAATAAAAGGAACAAATAGCTTCAAATATAGAAACATAATAAAAAAGTTGATTCACACTCCTCATACTGGAACGGGAATAATGCAAATTCCAAAGAAAAATATCGATTACATATATTGGGATGACCCCAATGAGCTAGTTGATAGGCTCCGAATATTGGTAGCATCGCAGCAAGCTGGAAATAATAGCCATAGTAATGAAATAGTGTCAATCATTGAGGAGTTGCGGGAAGCTGATATTATAGTATAAATATTCCCACCCACATAGAACTATTAACATTTCGGAAATGAGCGTTGACAAGTTTGGTCGATCTTTTAAACGACAAAAATTTAGAGCAGTGGGTGATCGCGGTATACCTGGAATTCCTGGAAAAGACGGTCCTGCTGGACCAAAAGGAAACGGTTTCAATTTAACATCAGATGGTGACTATGATCTTGCCTTGAAAAGAATCAAAAACCTAGGTGATCCAAAGGAAAATGCTGACGCTGCAACCAAAAACTATGTCGATGAAGAAATACGTGAAAGCATTGACAAAGCAGTAGAGAATCTAACGACGTTCATTTATCGTGAAATTGCGAAGATTGAAAATTATATATTCTCACACATAATTAATAAGAAGGCTGAAAATGGCATCTCTGAGTAAGAGGCAAGTAGTAAACCTGCTCGTCGAAATTTTACTAGGCGGAGAGTTGTCATTAAAGGTTTGGATTATTTGTGGCAGGCTGACTTGGTGGAAATGGATGCATATAAACATGTAAACAAAGGATTCCGCTACTTACTGACTGTAATTGATGCATTTTCTAAATATGCCTGGGCTATGCCAATTAAAAGAAAAACCGGTCCAGAAGTCACAGAAGCGATGCAATCAACATTTAAAGATGGGCGCACACCTAGCAATTTGCAAACGGATGATGGCAAGGAATTCTACAACTCTCACTTTCAAAAGCTAATGAGCAAATATAAAATCAACCACTACTCAACATATACATCGCTAAAGGCATCAATAGTGGAAAGATTCAACGGAACTTTAAAGAGAATGTGTGGAAGGAATTTAGCATGAATGGATCCTACAAATGGATTTTTATGGTGAAAAAACTGCTATCACAATACAATGCAAAAAAACATCGAACAATTAAAATGCGCCCCTGTGATGTTAATAGGACAAATGAAAAGCTACTTCTTGCTACAGCCTATAATCACATCAAAATTGCCCCTTCACCTGCATATAAAATAGGAGACCGCGTCCGCATAAGCAAATATAAACATCTATTTGAAAAAGGCTACACACCAAACTGGACAACTGAAATCTTTAAAATCTCCAAGGTTCAACTGACTAATCCAACTTGAGGACTACCAGGGCAACTCCATTAAAGGTGGATTCTATGAAAAGGAATTGCAGAAAGTTAAACATTCAGATCTCTACCTAGTTGAAAAAATATTGAAAAAGAGCGGTGATAAAGTTTATGTTAAATGGTTGGGGTTCTCACGAGAACATAATTCTTGGATAAATGCTAATGATGTATTATAAATTAAATAAAAAGACATTTTTTATAACAAATTTGTTTTATTTTCAAATCTTATGCTATATATTTTTTCACGATGATGTTGGTTTAATATAGGCTCTAGGATTTTTCCTGTATTGATGACTCTCTGTTGAAATCTGCATCTATCAAGGGCACTTATATGCCATTGCCCCATACGGCTAGCTCTATAAGCGAAATCCCATACATGCATGATGTGTACTTCAGACGCTAGTGTAAATCGAACTCCTTTCTGCATTCTCTACAGCTGATTTTAGTGATCCGGACATAAAAATTTACTAGGCGTTGAATTTCCCGTTTGTACCGCTCCACAAAACAACATCCACACGTATCTGGTCCCCAAGTTGTTTTATCGTTCGACCATGGGCAGTTCATATAATGTACTCCATGTATAGAAATAACTTTTCCAGCATTTTCATATTCTTGAACATATCTATAGAGTTGTTCTATTTTACCCTTATGCTCCTCCAACAGAATACTAGAATATTCTTCGAGAAATTTTGGTATGCTCATGTTTACCTATCTTTTATCTGCTGGTATCTTATGGATGAAGAAGTATCTTTACTCTCAGATGACGATGATGATGATGATTGCTTCGATTTAATTGATAGAGAATTCAGCTGATATTTTAATTCTTTTACTTTGCTTCCTTTATCACCCTTTTCCTCAAGCAATCTGGTAGAATCCTTATAACTGTTCATCACCGCAACCGGAAGAAAACTAACCTAACATTCCCCCCTTCAAGGATTTATATACATAATAATTGAATCAAAGATCACTACAAAGGATCCCCCAAGAGCTTATTAATTCTTAGTTCAACTAGCTTCTCACAGCTGGCGCTCACATCTCGCACCAACTTCTCGTCCCAAATCCCATGCCGGTTCTGGGTCACCTTATCCAAGCTTACTAGTATAGTAATTTATATACCCGTTTCTGGTCTTTTCTATCCATTCAGCTTCGCTATCAAGACCCGCAAAGGGACAATTGTCTGGATAACCTTGAGTTTTACGTTCTTTTCTATCTGTATCAACAACTTGTCTTCAAGCATCAATTAAAACAACCATAGAAGATATTTCTTCTAGAAAAATCAAAAAAATCAAAAAGTGAAAAAAATAAAAAAAATTATTCGCTTTAATGAATTAATTTATTTTACTTGCAAAATCAATATAAAAATTGGGGTTAGACGTAGCTTTAGAAAAGTTAAGATTGTAAGAGTTTGTTGATGTTCCATGATAAGTCACGAAGTATCCACCTGCATTGAGTTTATCAACAGTCTTGTCTGCTGGTTTGTTGTATCGTTCCGGTAAAAACATCTGATGGTCCTCCAGTTCCAGAACATATCGTGTCCCATATTTTGTGGAAACCTTTCCACATCCCAGAATGGTGTATGCCTTCAAAGGATCCATTTCCTTAACTTTTAGAAGAGGTTTGTAATTGCAGGCGTTTAAATCCTCCAGAGTTTTATATTCCTCATTTAATTGAGCTGAATCCATTTTTGAATGAAGATGATCACGAAAACTTAAATTGTTGTTCACCAAAATAATGTTGAATGATTGATTGATTTTCAACAAGTATATCTGCTGCTTATATACATAGATCATCGATATCAGTAAAATGTTTGCACACTAACCGCAAATTTCCTTTCCCACATTAATAAGAATGAAAATTGCCAAATCAGCAATCTTAAGTCTAAGAAATTCTTATCTCTAGTTCTGATGAAATTAAAGATGAAATTTGATATGGTGCAATGGATGTTTATGATGACAAAGAAAATATTATATGTGGAGTGAATGTTTGTAGAAACATAAGAATGTGCTGTGTGCACATAACAGAATTCCCACGCATGCAAAACTTTAAGAAAACCATTCATTCACTCAATTAAATTTAACTTAATCTAAATACTTACCGCAACATTGAAAACCACAATATTTCAAAAAATCATACCAAATATTTCACAACAACAACATCGCCCTCACTTAAGATTTTCTTACGGTCCATACAAACTCGGGACCTTAGTCTAGAACTTCCACCAATTTTTTCCCATACAAAAAACACCCACGAATTTTCTCTTTCTATCTGACTACCGCTTATCTTGTTTTCTTACGTTTCATAGAAACAGGGCACTACCGCTTATCTTTTCTCCTATGGGTCATACAAACTGCAGACTACCGCTTATCTTCTCTCTTATGTTTCATACAAACTGGGAACTTTGGTCTAGAAATTCCACCAACTTTTTCCATACAAAAAGGGATATATTTTCTTACTTCTCTTAAAATCATTTTCTTACGTTTCATACAAACTCGGGACCTTGGTCTAGAACTTCCACAAATTTTCCCCAAACAAAAAGGGCACCCACAAATTTTTTTTTTCATGACTAACGCTTATCTTTTTTCTTACGTTTCATACAAACAGGGGGTCTTCTCTTACGTTTCATACAAACTGGGGCCTTGTGGTCCAGAATCCCCACCAATTTTTTCCATACAAAAAGGGGGACCCCCATAAATTTTTTCTTTACATGACTAACGCTTATCTTTTTTCTTACGTTTCATACAAACAGGACTTGTGGTCCAGAATCCCCACATTTATACTACTACGGTCGTACGGTTAATTTGTTTTATTTTTAAATTAGTAAAAAGAATATAAACTTTTATTAAATATTAGTTTAGAGTCGAAAATAATGAAATAAAAAACTTGTCTTTTTTGCGGCAAAAAAACTTGTCTATTTTGCAGTGGAGTTTTTTGTATATAAAAATGAAAAACTCAAATTTTAAATAATAGTACACAATAGTACAACTCTTAACGAAGAAAAATAGCTTCGAAAAAATGTCCTACGAGGTCGAGGAGCTGTAGACGAAGGATTTTACGAAAACGTTTTTTTTTACAAAAATCGAAATTTCACCCATTTTGCAAAATTTCAAGCCAAAAAAAATATGAGTTTTCAGATTGCCAAAAGCAACATTTTTACCAAGTAAAAAGTTTTTAGGTCGCATCAATAAAAAGCAAAAAATAAATAAAAAAGACGGTTTTTAGCATTTTTCTTCATGTATAAGACACTAACCAATATTTTTTACCACATCAATTGAAAGATAATTTTAATATCTATAACTTTCTCATTTAACTTTTTCGGATCTGAGCTCAACTTTTTGTTTTATTGGCGAAAAACCGTTTTTTTAATTTTGCGAATTTTTTAGGTTAAGTTCGCCAATGCAGTTCCGTAAAAAAAACATGCTATCTTTCTTCAAATTAAGTGTTCTACACGCCCATATTTTTTTTCCTGCCTTCAATTGTCTGGAGAATTTCCGTAGATTGATTGGTCTATTGGGGCCACAAGAACCGTGTCGATTAAAAACGAAATACCGTCTCATCTCCAACAAAACTTGCACCGAACCTCTTTCTATTTCAGTGGACAACAAGACCGTAACAGCAGAACCCTCTCTAAACATCCTAGGCGTAACATTAGCTGAAGATCTGCGCTGGAATAACCACATATTCCAAAGTGCTAGACAAGCATCCAAGTGTCTAAGATTCCTCAAAAGGTGCAAATTTCTCCTTCAGCCATCTGCCAAGGCTATAATTTACAAGTTCTTCATTCGTCCCCGTCTTGAATATAACTCGTATATCTGGGCCGGGGCTCCAAGAACCATCTTAGCTTGGCTGGACAAGGTGCAAAACCGCGCCCTCAAACTTATTGGTGAGAGCGCCATTTGCTCTTAAATTGACTCATTAAGCCACCGCTTTTTTCATAATGACTGCTCCATTGAAATAAGTAACCTCATGCCTCCACGGCAACATTCCTCCCGCCACACAAGACTTGTCCGCTCAGCTCACCCCACAGTTTACACCCCTTATCTTCGCGCACACTCCAATCTAGAAATTCGTTTATAACAAGAACAACTCGTCTGTGGAACAACCTTCCAAAGGCAGTATTCAAACCAAGCTTACTACTAGACATTGCACCATGAACTGAACGACATGACGGACTGGTAATACAAAGGGTTACACCTAAGCTTGGTTTTTTCATATAAAAAAAAATTCCCGAACTCATACAACTTCAAAGAGCTCAAACGCAAGGTTCATCGCCACTTTCTCCAACACCTCCTTGACTCCATCTAACCTATTATGTCCTTCTTTCTATCTTTCGATCGACATGACGTACTAGTAGTACAAAGGGTGACACCTGAGCTTAGAATATCACATAAAAAAAATCTATCTCCGGCGATTTTATTTTGTAAAAACATAAGAAATATAAAATCCCGAAAATCCCGATTTTTGGAAAATCAATTCCGGTATTTAGAAATCCTTTATTTTGTCCGGTATCACGGTATTTTCGAAATACCCTAGTAGTACCTCAAGAAATAATCGAAAGGTGTTAAATCGCACGACCTTGGAGGCCAATTGACGGGTCCATTTCTCGAAACCAGTTTATCGCCAAATTTTGATTTCAATAAGTTGATAGTTGAAATTTTTTTTACATCACTTTGGTTTTTAAGCTAACGGTTTTTCTGAGATACCCTTTTTAAATTTTTTTTTAAATTAATTGTTATTTGCAATATTTGATTTTTTTTTAAATTGTTATGCCACAAAAATACTGAAATTTTCACTTTCTTTAGCTGCGACATGGCTAACTTGGTTAAGATTTTGAAATGATCTCAGTTAGTTGAAAATATCCTCATGAGCAAATTGTTAGGTGCTAATTTGCACGCACAGCCCGGCTAGCTCAGTCGGTAGAGCATGAGACTATCTTAATCTCATGGTCGTGGGTGGGTCGAGCCCCACGTTGGGCGCCAATTTGTTACGTGCTAATTTGCACTACGGCTCGGCTAAGCTCAGCGTTGGGCGAGGATTAGGGAAAAATAAAATTTATTTATGGGCGCCACGTAGTTTTGAGGTCTACGATCCTGTAGTCTGAGGTGCCAACGTGGGGCTTGAACCCACTCAAAATAATATAATAAAAACAAAAAAAAATTATATACCTATATATATATATATATGGGTGTCCCACATAAACTTACAAAGCGGCCGGCTGTGGATAGGTCTTGGATAGACGAACAAAAAATCGTATGGGTGGGGGGGGGGGGAAATCGTAACGGTTTAGCCGCTAGGGCGTTTTGAAGCTTTTTTGCTAGAGTTTTACATATCACCCTGTATTTTTGTAACCGTGAACCCATTTTCATGATTTTGGTACCGGTGTACGCAGAATTCCCCCACCTATCTACGACGGTAAAAATAATGGTCCTATCTTATAAACTTTTGGAGTTATGGCTTTGTCGAAAAGTGCCAAATAAGCATCGAAAAAGGCCAATATTAACTTTAAAATTGCTTATAACTTCTAAAGTAAAGGCCCTAGAATAAAACTTGTAATACATTATTTATAGGAAATTGTCCAAACTTTTTAATTTTGGAAAAAAAAGTTTAGGTTTATCACGTATTTTTTGGAGAAAAAGGTGGTTTTAGTTGAAATTTTAGTGAAAAAAATACAAAATTTTGACTTTCTTCTTTCTTCTTTGTGCCCCTTTAATCCCTCATGGGACATAGGGCGGAAACAGTTGCCCTCCAGCGGACTCTGTTTTGCGCGACAGCTCTCAGCTCTGACCAGGATCTCCCAGTTGTTGCGGCCTCTGCTAGTAGGGTTCTCCTCCACGTTGTTCTAGGTCTTCCAACTCGACGGGATCCTTGCGGGTTCCAGTCAAGGGCCTGTTTGGCTAGATTTTCGTTATCGCGTCGCAAGGTGTGGCCAACCCAATTCCATTTCCTTCGCCTGATTTGGTCGTCTATCCTTTCTTGGCCGGCACGGCGCCATAGCTCTTCATTTGAAATTCTATCTGGCCAGCGGATTTTTAGGATACGACGCAGGCATCTGTTGATGAAGACTTGTAGGCGCCCTGTGATGAATTGGGTGACTTTCCATGTTTCGCAACCGTACAAAAGAACTGCCTTAACGTTGGAGTTGAACAGCCGCAATTTGGTGTTAGTTGAGATCTCCGTTGATCTCCATATGCGGAACAGGCATGCATATGCGCCTCGTGCTTTATTTATTCTGGAACTGACGTCTTCTTCTGTACCGCCATTTTCGGTAATAATGCTACCGAGGTAGCAGAATTTATCTACCAGTTCCACGTCACGGTTATTCAGCGCAGTTCGTTCAAGTGTGTTTGCATTTATCCGCATTTCTTTGGTTTTGTTCGGATTCAGCCTTAAGCCTGCTAGACTACTTTCTGTTGCCAAATTGTTTAACATGTTTTTTAGCTCCTGATGTCTGTGGGCCAGCAAACAGATATCATCCGCGTAGTCGAGGTCCTTAAGGCGGTCTAGCAAACCCCATTGTATGCCGCCTGTTCTATTATCTAGAGCGTCGACAAGGATGTCATTTATTACTATAAGAAATAGTAATGGCGAAAGTAGACATCCTTGTCGTACTCCTGAATTCACCTCGAAGCTGTCGGATAATTTTCCATTATGGAGAACTCTGCATTTGGAATTGTTGTAAAGGGCTTTTATCAATTCTATTATTTTATCAGGCAGTCCACGTCGCCGTAATGCCTGCCATATAAAGCTCCTATTAACCGAGTCGAACGCTTTCTCATAATCTACGAAAGCTAGGTAAAGGGGGGATCGGAATTCAGTAGACTGCTCCACTATGATTCTCAAGGTGTTAATATGGTCTTCGACAATTTTGACTTTGGCGACTCATAACTCCAAAAGTTTATAAGATAGGACCATTATTTTTACCGTCGTAGATAGGTGGGAGAATTCTGCGTACACCGGTACCAAAATCATGAAAATGGGTTACACGGTTACAAAAATACAGGGTGATATGTAAAACTCTAGGAAAAAAACTTCAAAACGCCCTAGCGGCTAAACCGTTACGATTTCCCCCCCCCCCCACCCATACGATTTTTTGTTCGTCTATCCAAGACCTATCCACAGCCGGCCGCTTTGTAAGTTTATGTGGGACACCCTGTATATATATATATATATATATATATATATATATATATATATATATATATATATATATATATATATATGTGAAAAAATAACTCGGACATGTCGCTCCCTATGTGCCAGCCTTTAACATTCGTAAAAGGAAATTTGCATCATAATCCAACTACGTGCTTCAATGAGTGACCTTTAGATTTTGTAGAGATCAGTTCGTCATGAACCTTTGTAGCGTGCGCTAATAAATCGTTTAAATTTTGAACCCACGTGTTTTCACTTAGTTATATTATCAGTATTTTCAGAATTCCCCTTCAACCTTTTTCGACATTGGTGCCGAAACCCGGGAACTATCGTTTGCGGATTGTGATAATTTATCTTTACCGGTTAACACGGGTTCAATTAACGCAATCAAATTAAAATGGATGTCGCTGCACGCGCTACATATCGTGGCCAGGTCACGAAGATCGCCAATAGTGCAACAGATTACTTAAAGACGCCGGAATCGCGTATTAACGAAAGTAATCTTAATCGCATAGACGAAGTTGAAGAAGAACTGACGGTCTTTCTTGAACGGTTAACGGCGGCTCATCAGAGTTTGTGTAAAATCAATATCAGTGCTGGTGATAGCTTTAAAGCGGAAGATCTAAAAAAGGAATGTGAAACCATCGCCGACTATGAGGATAAAGCGATAGCGGTGATATCTCGCTTAAAACAACGTCTCTCGAAATTAAATAGTTTTCGCGTCGACAAACCTTCATTAGCTACAAGTAATATTGCACCTGTGAATCACAGCGCTAAATTGCCTAAGCTCGCCCTGAAAACATTTTCTGGAGATTTCAAGGAATGGCTTCCATTTTGGGAATGCTTTCGTGCTGCTGTCCATGAGCGCGAAAATCTCAGCGAGTGTGACAAATTCAATTATTTGCAGCTGAATCTAACAGGAAAAGCAGCTGAGTCAATTGCGGGCTTTGTACCTTCAGCAGAAAATTATCATGCGGCAATCTCTCTCCTTCAAGAGGAATACGGTGATGAAGAGAGACTTGTAGACCATGTGATGCAGCAACTGATGTCATTGTCACACGTTCATTCACCTCGAGATGCGTCAGGGCTTCGTCGTCTATATAATGCTGTCGTTAGTCATACTAGAACACTTACCTCGTTCGGAGTTCCGTCATCTCAGTATTCGGTAATGCTAAAAACATTTTTATTAAAGTGCCTTCCTGATGAAATGGTCGTGGGTTTCTATCGGTCACAGCAAAATAATTCTAAAGACAATAAGGCGACTGACGTTGTGACCCCGACGTGACATCTGTAGTGGGCAGTGATACTTCATCAAAGGGCTTTAACGGTTACGGAAGTGTGGGGACTATTCTTAAATATCTGAAGGCTGAAGTAGAGTCCCTTGAACGGTCGGCTCAAGCTCATGGTAAACGGTCCTTACAACCTTCATCAAGTAAAATTATTAAAACAGCTGCTGCGCTTTTAACTCCTAACGTACCCATAAGATGTTGTTTTTGTGGATCTGATTCGCATGTTCCCGAAAGCTGTGATGCACAGATGACAATTCCTCAACGCAAGGAAATTTTAATGAAACAAGGTCGATGCTTCAGATGCTTACGTAAAGGTCATTCTTCTCGCGGGTGCCGCAACAACTTTATGAGGTGCGTTAATTGTAAGGGCGACATCCCTCGTGCTTATGCGATCCTTCTTATAAAGCAACTCTAAAGGGAGATTCCTTGGCAAGAAAAGTCGAACCGAATTCTTCTACTGCTACTAGTTTGTGTTCTATGGCGTTTCAATCATCTGGGGTTTATTTACAAACAGCCTGTGCTCTTGCTTCATGCCTTCCCATTTCGCAGACGTCAATAATGATCCGCCTGCTTCTTGATGGCGGTAGTCAGCGTTCCTACGTCACTATGGACTTAGTTGAAAAGCTGGGTTTACCAGTTGAGGATCAAATTAAATTACGCATTTTGCCCTTTGGGAACGTAGAAGAGGTGCCGATCGAGACATATGATCGTGTAAAGTTAACGCTAAAATCTCGATTCAATGAAAGATGCAGTGTATCGATATTAGCAGTTGTGGTTCCGAATATTTGCGCTAATATTTTACCAGTTCCCAGCGTTAAGTGTCCGGTTTTCGAGAATCTCGAGTTAGCAGACAGTGACCTCCTGTACATAGATGGGATTAATGTTTTAATTGGTGCGGTTCATTATTGGGAGGTGGTGTACAATGAATCGCGACGGTTAGCGAACAAATCTAGTGGCAATTAATACTCTATTCGGTTGGACTCAGCAAGGACCAGTAATTAGCAACTGCAATCAAGAAATTCGTTCGTATGCTTCAGTAATGACCCTTAGTGTTTGTGCTTTCGATGACGCGGAGGTAAGACGTTTCTGGGACTTAGAAAGCGTCGGCATATTAAAAGGTGACTTGTCGGAAAATATTGTTGACAATTTTGACAGCTACATACACAAAAGTAGTAAACGATATGAAGCAACCTTGTTGTGGCGAAATGACAGTGCAGTGCAGTTGCATGACAATCGGGAATGTGCATTCAAACGTGTCAATAAATTAATATCTAAACTTTCAGGTGATGTAAGAAAGCTCTTGGACTACGACAATGCGATGAGAGAGTTTATTGAATCTGGTGTTGCTGAACCCGCACCAGAGAAAGCCCAGGCTGAGCGTGTCTTCTACCTCCCCCACCGTCCAGTATACAGAGAAGACAAAACAACGACAAAACTTAGGATTGTGTTTGATGCGTCTGCGCATTCAAGTAATGCTTTATCATTAAATCAAAACTTATCGGCTGGTCCGAATTTATTACCTGATATGTTAGTAATGATTTTAAATTTTCGTTTAGGAGCCATAGGACTTGCGGCCGATATTGAGAAGGCATTCCTTCAGATCTCACTTTTGCCAGAAGATCGCGAGGTTCACCGGTTTTTGTGGTTCGAAGAAAAAATTACATGCCCAACGCAACTTCCGCGCATTGTCGTCTATCGGATGACCAGAGTCACCTTCGGTGTATGCTGCAGTCCATTTCTTCTGTGTGCTACATTGCAGAAGCACTTTGAACATGAGTCTCGACTATTTCCCAGCACATGTGCCTTGCTAAAAAGATCCTTTTATATGTACGATTTTGTGGCTAGTACAAATGAAGAAAAGGAAGCTGTTACTATCTACGAGGAGACTATTGATATCCTAAAGCGAGCCTCGATGAATATCCGTAAATGGAATACGAATTGCAACGTTACCCGCGCTCTGTTTAACGAAAAACCTCCAGAAGTACAAAAGCTTTTAGGTTTAATTTGGTTTACCTCAAGCGACAATTTGTCTGTAGATTTCCGTGAGTTGCCCTGTCAGCTTCAAGCAGTACCTACTAAACGGATCCTCCTGAAAACCATTGCTAAAATCTTCGATCCGCTTGGTATATTTGGTCCTTTCGTTCTAAAGTTGAAACTTTTATTTCAAGAGATTTGGCGTTTACGTCTTGAATGGGATGAACCATTGCCGCAACGTTTGCAAACAGTTTGGAGTGCATCTTTAACGCAACTGCCGCTTTTAAGTGAATTCACAATTCCCCGATGGGTTTTCAGTAACATAAGCAGATCCTCTCAAGAACTTCATGTGTTCGCAGATGCTAGCCCCGCCGCTTATGGAGCTGTTAGTTATGTGAGGAGCATAAACGTTGATGGATCCATACATGCAACATTCTTATGCTCAAGAAATCGCGTTGCCCCCATTAAAGAAGAAGGAGATACCACCTTGACGCTACCTAAATTGGAGTTGACAGCAGCCCTCGTTGCCTGCAGGTTAGCAAAATTTTTAAAAGAAAAGTTAACGATTAAATTTCACAAAATTTTTCTTTGGTCGGACTCAAAAATTACACTCTATTGGATTCACAACGATCGTCATAAATACAAACCTTTCATCGCAAATCGAGTTCGAGAAATCGAACAGCTGTCAAGTGAAGCAATTTGGAGACATTGCCCTGGTAATGAGAACCGTGCAGATATGTTAACGCGAGGAATGAATGCTAAAAATTTCATAAAAGCAGAAGCATGGATCAATGGACCGCCGTGGATTTCAGAGAGACCCGACCAATGGCCAGATGTGCAATTTTCATTCGAATATTCGTTTACGTCACTTGCCTTACAAGCTACTAATGAAGAAGAAATAAAGGGCGAAACTATGCAGTTGTTGCCAGTCGAAAACTACAGCCGATACCGTAAGCTTCTCCGCATTACTGCGTATGTAATGCGATTTATCAATTGCCTTCGCAAGATAATTCCACAACAACGCTTCCTCAACGCAGAAGAACTTCATAATGCCGAGGTCTATTGGATAAAAAGCGTCCAACTACAAGCCTTCTCAAAAGAAATTGCCACCTTAAAGAAAGGAAGTCCCTTGCCGAAGTCTTCTCATATTTTAACGCTAGATCCAATGCTGGATGAAAAACATATTTTGCGAATTCGCAGTCGCCTTCAGGAATCTGGTTATGACTACGACGAAATATTTCCAATTTTGCTTCCTAAATCTGTGAGATTCACCGAGCTTTTGGTTCAGGATGCACATGAAAGAACCCTGCACGGAGGTGTAAACGTCATCCTAACGAGGCTAAGGGAAAGATATTGGATACCGAAGTGTCGCCTATTAGTAAAAGCTGTCGTAAAGCGCTGCTATGTTTGTCGTCGTCAAAAGGGGCAGCCGGCCTCTCAACCAACCGCACCTCTACCAAGAGAAAGACTGCGAACTTAAAAACCCTTTGACACCACCGGAATAGATTTTATGGGCCCCCTTTATGTAAAGAATCAAAATAACGAAGCTGGCACTGTCAAGGTTTATGTTATGATCCTAACGTGTGCCGTGTTACGAGCTGTCCATCTGGAATTAGTTCCCAACTTAACGACGGAGAGCGGCAGACACTGATATAAGGGCCAAATGGAAGGACCGACTACGATATTCCCATCTCTTCATGAAAAGATTTAACAGGGAATACATTCAACGGCTCAGATCCGCACATCATACTGAGCGTAAATTTTCTTCTCAGCTGGAAGTTGGTGAGGTTATCATCGTCTATGACCAACTGTCACCTAGACTTTTCTGGAAGCTTGGGGTGGTCGTCAGCGTTTTCCCAGGACGAGATGGAAAGGTACGTTCTTGCGAAGTGCGCCTTTCAAATGGTACGATTCTTCGAAGATCGATACAACACCTCTACCCTCTTGAGATAAAATCAAGATTTCAGGGGCGGCCGGAGGATGTGAAAAAATAACTCAGACATGTCGCTCCCTATGTGCCAGCCTTTAACATTCGTAAAAGGAAATTTGCATCATAATCCAACTACGTGCTTCAATGAGTGACCTTTAGATTTTGTAGAGATCAGTTCGTCATGAACCTTTGTAGCGTGCGCTAATAAATCGTTTAAATTTTGAACCCACGTGTTTTCACTTAGTATTATTATCAGTATATACCTATATATATATATACAGGGTGTCCCACATAAACTTACAAAGCGGCCGGCTGTGGATAGGTCTTGGATAGACGAACAAAAAATCGTATGGGTGGGGGGGGGGGGAAATCGTAACGGTTTAGCCGCTAGGGCGTTTTGAAGTTTTTTTGCTACAGTTTTACATATCACCCTGTATTTTTGTAACCGTATAACCTATTTTCATGGTTTTGGTACCAGTGCACGGGCCTTTACTTTTGAAGTTGTAAGCAATTTTAATGTTAAAATTTGCCTAATTTGGTGCTTATTTGGTACTATTCGATAAAGCTCAGATGGAAAAGTACTAAAGAAGGACGAAATACAGCCACTTTCAACATTAAAAATGCTTATAACTTCAAAACTGGAAGCCGTAGCGTTTAAGTTGTATTACATTATTCATAGGAAATTGTCCAAGCTTTCCAATTTTTTTAAAAAAAATATTGGTTTATCACGTATTTTTTGGAGAAAAAGGTGGTTTTAGTTGAAATTTTAGGGAAAAAATAACAAAATTTTGACTTTGGCGATTCATAACTCCAAAAGTTGGTAAGATAGGACCATTGTTTTTACTGTTGTAGATAGGTGGAGGAATTCTGCGTGCACTGGTACCATAACCATGAAAATAGGTTATACGGTTACAAAAATACAGGGTGATATGTAAAACTGTAGCAAAAAAACTTCAAAACGCCCTAGCGGCTAAACCGTTACGATCCCCCCCCACCCATACGATTTTTTGTTCGTCTATCCAAGACCTATCCACAGCCGGTCGCTTTGTAAGTTTATGTGGGACACCCTGTATATATATATATATATATATATATATATATATATATATATATATATATATATATATATATATATATATATATATATATATATATGGGCGATTCTCCAGAACCTTTAACCTGAGCTAATTGGAAAAATGAAATTTCAAATTGATAGCACAACCGTGCCATGATATTTTTTGTGTTTCTTATTTCATAAATAAATGTTTTCTGATGTAGAACATTAAAAAATTCAATGCGCATATTTTTTTTATGACATGGTTATATTGACATGGTTACAATTTTGACATCAAATTTGACATGGTTACAATTTTGACATTCGCTAAAATTACTTTTTTTTAAGATTCATGAAACAACTTAAGCGAAAAAAACGTTACATATGATTTAACTAGTTACAATACGTCATAAGAAATTTTACGGGGATGAATTTAATGTAATATGAGCAAATTAATTGCGGTTACAACTTTGACATTTAAATGTAACCTACGTTCCCGTTAGCCAGTTTTGCCCAAAAATCAACCAATTTCAACTTATTGTTGTCACAAAATGTATGCACATGTTCGTTAGTGTCTGAACAATAAGTGCGTTTAAAAAATTTTATGATAAAATGAGACAATTCGGAGTTCTTCGACTTACCATGCGGGTTACAACTTTGACGTCAAAACCTAGGGACAAACTTCAGAGTTGTTTTTTGGAAAATATAGCGATTTGACACTGCACCGAACACAACTGCATTTTTCCTTAAGAGTTAAACTACAATTTTTCACTTTTCACTATTTGTGTCAACGCTTCCTATCACAAATATAAATAGTTTTTCATTCAGATTAGCGCTAAAGACAGGCCGAAAAGTGACAGGTAACGGAACATTTTTTCAAATTTCATTGCAAAATATCGTTTTAAATGACTTCGTACTTATACCTCATTGCTCATTAATGATTTCTTAACATTATCGATAGCTTCTTTTATTTTTAATCTTCCTACAAAAATTGTAATTCATAAAAATTTTGAAGCGACAAGCAGGTTAAAAGTTCCGGAGAATTGCCCATATATATATATATATATATATATATATATATATATATATATATATATAAGAAAACCACTAACCATTTTTTCTGGAAAAATCGCTTTAGTTGCAGTTTTTTGCCAAAAATCTTAAAAAAATTAAAAACCATAAAAAAAATTAAAAACCAGAATTTTAATGATTGGATATTGTAAAGAGAGTCTTAGAGCATACCTACGTAAAAAAATCAAGACCAACATGGGAAATTTTCTTTTGACGCAGTAATAAATTTAACTTTTTAAATTCACTTAATTGCAAAATGCATTATGCAAAAACTATTTGACCGGATCGGATTTTGGATATTAGTTAAACATGCCTTTAACTATCTAATTCCAAAATTAAATTGGAAAATAATGGTCTCTTCTTTCCTTGTGATAACTTTAAAATGAGGTACTTTTTCGCAGTTTTCGGCTATTTTGCAATGCACAAATTCAAATTTCAAAATTCCACCTTAGAGTAAGTTTTAGCAAATCCAATAACGAACAAATCATGCTCAACAAATTTTTTGCCTAGAAACTTTCGTTAAGAGATATTTAACAAGAAAGGTCAAAAAACAGGGAATTTTTAGTGACTTTTTCAGTTTTGGGGCTACCACAAATTTTCCTGGGAGTTTCATGCTTGCGCACCCCCTAGATATTGTTGGGGATGTCATTTTTGACTGAATCCACCAAAAAAGTCCGTTACATCACGCCAAAACCATTGGAAATGCTCCAGCGCCCGCTACTACAAAATCACTAGTGAACATGGGGGAGTATCCATCAAGGGCCCAACTTTTATAAGGAAAAACCCACTATTCCTCAAGTTCCCATTGTTTCGGACCATTTTCCAACCGTCCCACCCCACCGGATGGACTCGGTTGGACCGGTTGAAATCGGGCTAGTCATTATAAATAAAAAAAACATTTGGGAATTAATCCCTAATTTTTGGACAACATAATGTTACACCTCGGAAAATTCAGCGACCACGCATATTCTCTCAATTGGCGAAGGAGCTTGAGCATGACAGCTTAAGATATACTGGCGGATTTTCCGGGTAGCTAGAGTTTTTCCTTTTCTTCAAATCTAGAGCACTCCCTGATGATCTCCCTTCTGCGCGATCAGAGTGCTGAGCCTCAGAACTTGTAGTCAGAGTAGCTCCTGACTATTTGCATATAATATGGAGGGCTATGGTTGACGCTGAGAATTGCGGGTCGTTTACAATATTGCTACTGCTAGAATTATTAGATAAGTTACATAAACAACACATTTAATATTCTTTTTAATCCAAGTTGGGCTGGTTTCCGCGAATCCTCTTTCCCGTAGGTCTTAGGTACACCTTGGTCGTTACGAGCTTAACCAATATTTATCAGCAATATGTTGTTCAGGCCGCACACACATAGAGAGGACAGATACGTACAACACAAATTGTTATTAAAATATTCAATAAACTGTTCTCATTTTAGGAACATAACAAGATTCTCAAATTTTTGCATTCGAAAATGAGATTGAGATCAGCGTTTCTGTTCGATCTCAAAAATAGAGTAAAAGGTCCTCATCTCAGTCTCCGAGATTGATCTCATTTTTTTGCATACGACCCATTATGACTGGTATTTTGGGCACAAAACACTTAATTACACGATATGAAATGCATTATAGCTAGCGAGAAGACATGGATGTATGAGTGCAATTAAAATATTCTTGGAGAATACAAGTAATCTGTATCGATTATAAAATGGCCACGAAAATTTCATACCACCTGATCGAATAAAATAAAGTAATACGTACCAGCTTGACTGCCATCTGGAGCAGTGTATACAAATTTCATTTCTTTATACGGTCCAACCAACGGAGGCAATAATTTATCATCCCATGCACTCCGAGATATTTTTGTAAATAATGATCCAATTAAAGCTCCACCTCCAATCAATCCTCCAGCAAGAAAAAGTGAAGCAACATTAATAGAAACAAATCCCTGAGAGCAAAGAAATATGTACATAAAAAAACAATATTGGTCATAAAAATATACTGCTTACTTCCTTAATAATACTCGCCGGATCATACAACCTCCGCTTAGGGACACTTACAAATGGTATTATAAAATGTGCGCTTATCTGTAATTAAAACCGTGAACACCTTTCAGCCACAACTGCTATTCTTACCTCGATTTTATCCTCCAAAATGTCGAACGAAACTAATTTTGGAAAATGCTTTGTTGCACGAATCTTATTCTCGTATTCGTCTTCATGCAATGCAATGTTTGTGTTTGAGTTTCTGAATGCACCAATTTTGGCACAATATACGTTTACAAGAATCAACATTCTTAGAATAAGTAAACTTGGTTTATACATTATACTCTGTAAATTTGAAAAAATTGTACACTATTTTGAGACACTTCTACACAATTTGGCGGACTACAAAAAACTGAAGAAAGAAGAAAATTCATTCGGAATTTAGGGATGGCAAGTTTTCTTGATAACAGGAAAACCTGGTCACAGTTCAAGACAAATTGCACCGTTTCTTAATACTTTCGATTTTACAGATGAGCAGTGAAAAGCGACTTGTGAAGATTTACGCTTTGTGATTTTTACACTTTTCCTCAACGAATGTGACATTGTTCCAATATTAACCGTAATTGCAGACAATTTTGAATGCAGAAAATGAAAGGTTAACAAACTGACAATTTAAAATAACATATTTTATTTGCTATTTTGGCATGGTTTGATAAACGCAGTCATCCAGTGATTCAATTTCTAAAGCCCCTTTTTAAAAAAAAATACATTTTAGAATATCAAAAATTTGTTATTACTAATTTAATATTTTATTATGATTGGAATGTACCAGAGACATTAAGAGACTGTAACCGTCGTTTGTTTGGTGGGGCTGTGGTTTGTTATAAAATTCTATGCAAGGATAGGTACATTTTGATTGGGCTGAACGGTGTAATATTGGATCATATTTTAAATAATGCGATTTTCCCATCCCATGAATAATGTAGCTCTTTCCCAACGGCATGCAAGAACGTTCTGGTGAGTGTCTATGACAACGATGGGATGAGTTGCTATAGGTAACGTACGTAACGATAATGAGCAACAGCAAATCCAAAACCCAAACATACCAATTCCAGTTATTATTTAAATATCCCATTGTATCCCAATTCCAGTTAAATTAAGTTAAATATCCCATTACAATATCGCTCCCATAAATTTGAACTTTCAATGCACTTTTCATGCACTTGTAACATTTCTCATTCCCACGCGCGATCAGTATTTTTCGCTTTTTTTTGTGATACGATGAAGCTTAGGTGTCACCCTTTGTACTACTAGTCCGTCATGTCGTTCGAGTCATGGTGCAATGTATAGTAGTAAGCTTGATCTGAAGGATAGAATAGAAAGGATAGGTTAGGGGTCTGGGGGGTGCATGAGTAGGTGTCGATGAACCTTGCGTTCGAACTCAGAGATGTTATATGAGCTCGGAAACACCGACTGCGGAAGAGAGTTCCATAAACGAACAGCTAAACCATAATGTGCGTGAAGGGGAGGGATACAGGGTGAAGGGGTGAGCCGAGTTGGCTAGTCTTATGTTGCGGGAAAAAAGTTGCCGTGTAGGCAGGAGGTTCTTTATTTCAGTGGAGCATTCGCTGTAATAGTAGCGATAAAACTTGCTGAGTGCAGCTAC
The DNA here is from genome assembly GCA_949987705.1 of Thereva unica. Taxonomy (NCBI): domain Eukaryota; kingdom Metazoa; phylum Arthropoda; class Insecta; order Diptera; family Therevidae; genus Thereva; species Thereva unica. The sequence continues at coordinate 87,629,218 of OX465283.1, read as the reverse complement.
ATTCCTACGGTGGCTTAAAGGGTCGATGGAGGAGCAAAGAGTGCTATCACCAATGAGTTTGATGGCGCGATTTTGCACCTTAGGCATTCTTAGAATTATATTGCACCCTTTGGCCTTAGTGCAGAAGATCGGGTACTTGGCACAGTAAAAATAACACTGTGCCACAAAAAAAAAAAAAATAAAATACACCCGACAAGTTACATAGTGTAGGCTGTTTATATGGTTGAATGATGCATAAAAATATTTTTGTTATATTTTTTGTACCCTCCAAATTTTATTTATTAACAAAAAACCGTTTTTACAAACTTTCCGCGATAATCTATGAATATCTCAGTCGTTTTTCTAACGATTTTTAATATGTTATATGTTTTGGAAAGAGCGTTGTCAGACCTTTCAAATGATGTATGTCAATCTATTGTTTAAACAAATAAAGTCTAAGTTTTTATTACATAAGCCTTGAAAAAGTGATTTTTTTCTCAATTTTTTTAACTTTATCCGTTTTTTATTGTATAATGGAACAAAAGAATTAATAAAGTCAGGTTATATTCTGAAAGAAAATTTGTTCACGAACAAATTGGTGTATTGCTTTATTGAATTGGACCAAAACTGCGGAATCTATGCTATTTTTTCGTAACTAGAAAATATGGCCTATCATGTGTATAGCAGTGTGTATAATGAATTTATCTCAAATTTTTATTTAAATTTAAAAAATTGGGATAAAGTTTTTCTGATTTTGAGTAGAAACAACAATTAGTCCTTTTTTTATAAGATTTTATTTTTTTTTTCTTACATGTAAGACTTTTATTAGAAATGTTTACGCGACCTTCGTCGTTTCAGAGAAGAATCGCTCGTCTCGCGTTTGAGCGACCAGCAGTAATCTGCTAACATATGTATTTGGTTTTTTCCGTGAAAACGCTGTTCAATCGACGCCATTTCTTGATGAAACCTTTCGCCTTGTTCATCACTGAATTTCCCGAGGTCCTCCGGAAAGAAGGCCAAATGTGAATGCAAGAAGTGAATTTTGATGGACATTCTGCATCCCATGTCTCCGTAGGCTTGTAAAAATTCATTCCTTCCTTTTTATGTTCTTCATGCGAAAGTCGGGTTTTTCTCAAGTGTGTTTTTTGTGAATATTGTCAGTTAAGGATGTGTGACAAACGCAATAAGTTCTGCTACGTTTGTGGTTTATTTGTGGATAAGCAACATCGCCGTGAATTTAAGAGAAATAGTACCGTGGTTGAAGCGTACAATCTTCACTTTGAGCGTAATTATAGTGAGAGACGTTGGTATGAACCGGAATTTATATGTTCGACGTGCTCTTTAGCACTAAAAAAGTGGAAATCTAGTCAAAGTTATCAAGATGGTCTGCCATTTTCAAGTCCAATGGTTTGGCATCATCAAGTCATCCACAGACCACAAGACTGCTACTTTTGCGAAACAAACCTCCAAGGTCAGCGCTTCAAAACGCGTAACAGTATACAGTATCCCGATGTGCTTACTGCTACAAATCCATGTCCAAAAGAAAACAAAAAGAAGCCAGCTGAAGGGAAAAAAGTAGAAGCTGATTTCACATGTGTTGATGACAGTTCATCTCCTAGTTCACATATGTTAGCAGATTACTGCTGGTCGCTCAAACGCGAGACGAGCGATTCTTCTCTGAAACGACGAAGGTCGCGTAAACATTTCTAATAAAAGTCTTACATGTAAGAAAAAAAAAATAAAATCTTATAAAAAAAGGACTAATTGTTGTTTCTACTCAAAATCAGAAAAACTTTATCCCAATTTTTTAAATTTAAATAAAAATTTGAGATAAATTCATTATACACACTGCTATACACATGATAGGCCATATTTTCTAGTTACGAAAAAATAGCATAGATTCCGCAGTTTTGGTCCAATTCAATAAAGCAATACACCAATTTGTTCGTGAACAAATTTTCTTTCAGAATATAACCTGACTTTATTAATTCTTTTGTTCCATTATACAATAAAAAACGGATAAAGTTAAAAAAATTGAGAAAAAAAATCACTTTTTCAAGGCTTATGTAATAAAAACTTAGACTTTATTTGTTTAAACAATAGATTGACATACATCATTTGAAAGGTCTGACAACGCTCTTTCCAAAACATATAACATATTAAAAATCGTTAGAAAAACGACTGAGATATTCATAGATTACCGCGGAAAGTTTGTAAAAACGGTTTTTTGTTAATAAATAAAATTTGGAGGGTACAAAAAATATAACAAAAATATTTTTATGCATCATTCAACCATATAAACAGCCTACACTATGTAACTTGTCGGGTGTATTTTCAGTGTTGCACCGTGTAATTATTCAAGGCAGTGGAAGGAAAACCTTAGCTCGGGCCGATCGTGATAAAATCGAAATTAAATATATAAAAAGGATTTGATTCAATAAAGTGCTTTTTTGTAAATGAGTGTTTGATTTTAATTAAATTTGTCCGCACATTGTTTTAATACGTTACGTTGAAAAGAACTATTTAAAGATATTTGTACCTGAGGTACGTGCTTATACCATTTTTCAGGTAAGCCGACTGATAATCTTCTTAAAATTTCTATTTATCACTCTGTTTATTCTCTCCGCCTGTCCGTTAGCTCGTGGTACGCCTGTTGTTATCAAAATATGTTCGATTCCTTCTCCCTTACAAAACTATTCGAAAACTCTTGCCGTAAACGCTGAACCTCTGTCGCTAATCATTCGTTTTGGGTTTCCGCTCCGGGCTGATGCTCTTTGAGTTTTTTTATTGTTTCTTGAGCTGACAGGGTTTTCGTAATATATATCCAGACGTATTTTGAAAATGCGTCTATCACAGTAAGGATATATTTGTACAGTTTCACCGTTTGATCCATTGGTCCAATGTGATCCATATGTATGACTTCGAGCGGTCTTTCTCCTTTATCTAGTGGATTCACGTAACCTTCCTACTTTACTGCTTTTCTATTTGCCAACAAACATTTCACGCAATTATTTATGCACTGTAGTACCTTCTGTTGCAATTTCGTGATAAAGAAATCCTGGTTAATTAGGTGCATAATTTTTGCAACTGCAAAGTGGCCTTCTTTATGTTTTAATTTTATTTCGTTTTCCATATTCTTGGGTACAACGAGAAGCTTTTTGCCATCTAAATATTTGAATAAAATATTGCCTTCCATGTGAAAGTCATCATAATTCCTGTGTTTCAATATTTCTTTAACTACTGAAATAAACTCGTCATTTTCCTGTGCCTTTCGCATTCTTATTATATTAGTATAGTTCGTTTCGTACTGTGTATACAATTGGATTTCTGCTTAATGAATCCACATGTTGCATTTTCTTGCCTGTCCTATGTATGTTCGACTTCGAATTTGAATTCCTGCATATATAGTATCCACTTGGATACAACTGCTGGTGGATCTTTTTTTCGTTCGTTTGACGGAAAGCGATGCAGTCCGTTACGACCTTGAATTCGTTTCCTAGTAGGTAAATCCCAAATTTTTTCAGTGCCAAGTAAACTGCCATGACTTCTAAGATGTGGCTGTGATACTTTTCCTCTGATGGTAGGTTTTTTATGCTGTAGTAATATACTGGGTGAAGCTTGCTATCTTCTCCCGACAGAACGGCTGCGTATCTCACTTTGTTTGTATCCATATGAACTTCAGTTTTGGCACCCTGCCTATTAATATGAAGAACTGGATTTGTAACTAAAGCATTCTTTAAAACATTAATTGCTTTTCTCTCTTCCGACTGCAGATTAAAATCATTATCTTTTCGCAAAAGAGTTGTTGAAGGTTTTGCTATTATTGAGTAGCCCGAGATAAATTCTCGGAAAAATCCCGTCAATCCGAGAAAACCTCGCAGCTCTTTTAAATTTTTTGGTTCTGGAAAGTTCCTAACTGCTTTCAACTTATTTTCCGATGGACCAACTGTACCCTTTTGAACTTTATGGCCTAAAAAATCTATGTGCCTGTTTAGACGGGTCGCGCCCACCACCTTTCAACACGAAATTTGTTGATGCGGGGAGTGTTCGGGTGGGAGGGAAGTGCGTCTCGATTTTAAAGCGACTCACGTTCGTCTTTTCTGATCAGCTGTTTGTTCTAATTCCATTTTGTATCACTTTAGTGTCCCATTTTATTTTTGTTTCAGCCGCCGTGATGAGCAGACGTGTTTTAATGAGGAAGGAAAATCTCTTATACCTAGTTTATAGCTACTCCAAAAATAATTCGAATTATGGATCATCCAAAAAATTTTGCCCTATAAACGAGGTAATTCGAATTATGGTTTAAATCGAAATGTTTTGGCTTAAGCCATAGTTATAAGAATGCATTTGTGGGAACCGTATTGTATTTAATACCCGTTTATACGCTAATTCGAAATTTTGACGTAACTTTGGGTTAAATCGATTTAATTTTTCTGCTATAAACTAGGTATTAGCTTATGTTCTCTAGGGTTGGCCAAAAAAAGCAATTGTTAAAATAAAATTAAACACATAAAAAAGGTCTGTGGAAATAATTATTAAAACGGATGAGCTGAATAAAAATGTTAATTTAAAAAATTAATTTAACAATTATTATAAGAAAATTCAATAAAATAAAATAATAGTCAAAACAAAATAATAAAATGAACATTTTTATGAAAATATTTTGACACCTTTGGTAGAAAGTGTGATAATTTTTTTAGAAATGAATTTTGATTGCGTATAAGCTATTGAATTTAGCGAAATCATAAGCTTAGTATCCTGTTCGTGCGGAATTCAGACTCCGCTTTAAAATACATGTAAAACAGTATGCGGAATTCAGGTTAGAGAACGGTTTCAATTCCGTCCATAAAACCTAGTATCCTGTTCGTAAAAGAACAGAAAGTCACATCCGTAAATGAACTTTCTACTCTAGAAAACAGATGGCGTTTTTTTTAATGGAGACTTCTCGTTCCTTTTGTCGCAGGATACTTAGCTTCAAGAAATGCATTTTCATGAGCGGCAATTTTGACGTTTACTTTTCGAACTCACACAAGATTGAAAAGTGTAACATTAACAAATGCTCGCGTCAAATAAAAATTATATTTTAAATGCAAAATCTTCTCTTGATTCTTTTTACTCTCTCTGAATTTATAATGTTTTAGCTAGTCCAATTTATTAGTACGAGGATATACATATGTATAGAACCTGCATCTTTAATAAAATTTCCTTTCAATCTTTTTTTCTCCAAATAATGGATTTACTCGATATGAAGGCAATTTTCTCAACTTGTTATATCGTCGGCTAAACAGTGATACCACGTATCTAACATTTTTGGCGATATTGAGTTATGTATATGTAAATTCTCGTCGTGAGGAGTTCTATCTAATTTGGTATATTCTACCAATGTCATATTATCCGGTAGACCGAATAAAACATATCAAAATAACTGAAAATTGTTTATTTCAATTATAAAATTAATTTTTTAAATGTTTTTTTTTCTCTCCTGAAAATTGACTTCTTTTTAGATTCAGGGTATCACTGTTTAGCCGACGATATGCCGTAGAAGCGCGAGTAAAGTACAATAATACAATAATTTTTACCTTTGGACGCATTTTCAAATTGCCCAACTGTCATTGTCTATTAACTCCCAGGTAAGCGGAATTCAGACTGGTTATATGGATTCTCTACAGAGCGGAATTCTGCACGAACAGGATACTAGGCTGTAATAAAGACTTTATTGTAGAGCATACGATTCTCTACAAAAATGTTATGAAGACATATTCGCTTTCTCTATGTATTGACAGTGCATTCTCGATTTATAGTTTTGTTATTACATTAGCATTGCTTTTTAATTTAACTAATTGTCAGTCAATAAAATATATTTTATTCTATTGGATGTTATAATTTTTCTTCATACAAGAATAGAAGATATTTATTTAATTTGAAATGCTTGGAACCAACCAACACTTGTTGCTAAGCTCCTTCTAATACTATGTTGTTCTTATGAAAAATCTAAATGCTCTCCAAATTTATTTTTTCTATTGTTGTAAGTATTTTTTTTAGTTATTTGTACAATTTAAAAAAAACACTCGAGTTTCGCTTAAAAAGAAATATTTCTCTTTTTATCCAGCCCTAGTTCTCATTCCGTTTGTTAGCTGTCTTAAAAGCGACTGGACTCAAAGCGACCCGTCTAAACAAATGTTCGCTTTGGGGCGCCTCAAAAGGAGAGACAAAGCGAACCGTCTAAACAGGCACTATCTCTTGTTTTAGAAAGCTGCATTTAGAACACTTTATTTGAAGACTACATATATTCAGCGGCGACTTTAAGGACAATTTTCAGCTTATTGACATTTTCTTGCTTATTTGAAGCTGATATTATAAGATCGTCCATGTGTGTTTGTACGATGTCTTTAGCTATAAGTTCTCTGGAAATAAAATGAATAAATCGGCAGAAAACAGCCGGTCCGGTCCATTCATCAATCCGAATGGCACTTTTAAGAATTCGAAATGACCTTCCGCACTTATGAAGGCCGTATATTTTATACTACTTTCTTCCACTGTTACGTGAAAATACTCGTTTCTGAGATCCAATGTGGTAAAAATATTTAAGCCTGCCAGCTTATCTAAAATATCTTCGATAATTGGCATCGGAAAGTGCTCCTTTATTGTCACTTTGTTTAATCGTCTATAATCAATACACACCTTATGTGTTCCATCCTTTTTCTTCGTGACCGCGACATTGCTTGCAAATGGTGAAATTTTCAGTCAGATGCCTCGACTCCAAACTACCATATATCTTAGTGAATGGAAACATAAGACCCCTAAAGTCGATTTCGGAGCTACTCATTCAGTGATTAACTCAGATCTCTGCCATCCCAAATACATTGTTCAAGCCTAAAAAAAAATTAAAATCCTTAAAGGTGAAGTGAATATAATAAAGAAAGCAAACATTCCATTATTTGAAGAATTAGGAGATCCCAAAAATAAAGTCGAATTCTATATATATATGACTTTCATGATAAATACGATGGCTTGATTGGAAACAACATCCTCATACCTCTAAAATCTAAGATCGACTAAGAAAATAATTTACTACTTACTAAAGATACAGTAGTGAAGTTGAACTTCAATCTGGAGATACCAGAATATAAGTATAAAATTAAAAAGGAAGGGTTACAAGACGTTGATATTTCCTTGTTGCAAAAAGAAGGTTTAGTCTACATCGGAGAGCAGAAGTCTTTGAGAGGCAATCTTACTATCCGCGAAGGGATATACAATATCGAGAACTATAAAGCAAATGCCACAATCTGCGTAAAAGATCACGATGGCAAAGAATATAGTTTCGATCCGATACATAGCGAAGAAGTTAACGAAGAAAACTTCAACATTATCGAAACCAAAAACCCTGTACCTCTAACTGAACAAATTCGATGCGAACATCTCAATCCAGAAGAAAAACAAAAATTACTCAAATTGATCAAGCGATTTTTTCACATCCTCTACCAAGAAAATTCTAACCTAACTTTCACTAATGCAATTCAGCATCAGATACGTACACTAGAGCGGAATTCTGCACGAACAGGATACTAGGCTGTAATAAAGACTTTATTGTAGAGCATACGATTCTCTACAAAAATGTTATGAAGACATATTCGCTTTCTCTATGTATTGACAGTGCATTCTCGATTTATAGTTTTGTTATTACATTAGCATTGCTTTTTAATTTAACTAATTGTCAGTCAATAAAATATATTTTATTCTATTGGATGTTATAATTTTTCTTCATACAAGAATAGAAGATATTTATTTAATTTGAAATGCTTGGAACCAACCAACACTTGTTGCTAAGCTCCTTCTAATACTATGTTGTTCTTATGAAAAATCTAAATGCTCTCCAAATTTATTTTTTCTATTGTTGTAAGTATTTTTTTTAGTTATTTGTACAATTTAAAAAAAACACTCGAGTTTCGCTTAAAAAGAAATATTTCTCTTTTTATCCAGCCCTAGTTCTCATTCCGTTTGTTAGCTGTCTTAAAAGCGACTGGACTCAAAGCGACCCGTCTAAACAAATGTTCGCTTTGGGGCGCCTCAAAAGGAGAGACAAAGCGAACCGTCTAAACAGGCACTATCTCTTGTTTTAGAAAGCTGCATTTAGAACACTTTATTTGAAGACTACATATATTCAGCGGCGACTTTAAGGACAATTTTCAGCTTATTGACATTTTCTTGCTTATTTGAAGCTGATATTATAAGATCGTCCATGTGTGTTTGTACGATGTCTTTAGCTATAAGTTCTCTGGAAATAAAATGAATAAATCGGCAGAAAACAGCCGGTCCGGTCCATTCATCAATCCGAATGGCACTTTTAAGAATTCGAAATGACCTTCCGCACTTATGAAGGCCGTATATTTTATACTACTTTCTTCCACTGTTACGTGAAAATACTCGTTTCTGAGATCCAATGTGGTAAAAATATTTAAGCCTGCCAGCTTATCTAAAATATCTTCGATAATTGGCATCGGAAAGTGCTCCTTTATTGTCACTTTGTTTAATCGTCTATAATCAATACACACCTTATGTGTTCCATCCTTTTTCTTCGTGACCGCGACATTGCTTGCAAATGGTGAAATTTTCAGTCAGATGCCTCGACTCCAAACTACCATATATCTTAGTGAATGGAAACATAAGACCCCTAAAGTCGATTTCGGAGCTACTCATTCAGTGATTAACTCAGATCTCTGCCATCCCAAATACATTGTTCAAGCCTAAAAAAAAATTAAAATCCTTAAAGGTGAAGTGAATATAATAAAGAAAGCAAACATTCCATTATTTGAAGAATTAGGAGATCCCAAAAATAAAGTCGAATTCTATATATATATGACTTTCATGATAAATACGATGGCTTGATTGGAAACAACATCCTCATACCTCTAAAATCTAAGATCGACTAAGAAAATAATTTACTACTTACTAAAGATACAGTAGTGAAGTTGAACTTCAATCTGGAGATACCAGAATATAAGTATAAAATTAAAAAGGAAGGGTTACAAGACGTTGATATTTCCTTGTTGCAAAAAGAAGGTTTAGTCTACATCGGAGAGCAGAAGTCTTTGAGAGGCAATCTTACTATCCGCGAAGGGATATACAATATCGAGAACTATAAAGCAAATGCCACAATCTGCGTAAAAGATCACGATGGCAAAGAATATAGTTTCGATCCGATACATAGCGAAGAAGTTAACGAAGAAAACTTCAACATTATCGAAACCAAAAACCCTGTACCTCTAACTGAACAAATTCGATGCGAACATCTCAATCCAGAAGAAAAACAAAAATTACTCAAATTGATCAAGCGATTTTTTCACATCCTCTACCAAGAAAATTCTAACCTAACTTTCACTAATGCAATTCAGCATCAGATACGTACACTAGACAATATTCCGATACATGTTAAATCGTATAGGTGCCCCTATGCACTTAAAGATGAAATTAAAAGCCAAATAACAGAAATGCTGGATAATCCTTACTTCGCTCCTGTTTGGATTGTGCCAAACAAAATTGACAGTAGCGGAAAGACAAAGTGGCGAGGCGTCATCGATTATAGAAAACTGAACGAAGTAACGATCGCCGACAAATACCCCATCCCTAATATCGACGAAATATTAGAAAAACTTGGCAGGTGCCAATATTTTACTACTCTGGACCTCGCGAAGGGATTTATCAAATAGAAATTGATCAAGAAGATATTCATAAAACAGGTTTTCCGTTGAAAACGGACATGACGAGTTTCTACGTATGCCTTTTGGACTGAAGACAGCCCCGGCAACGTTCCAGAGACTTATGAATAATATCCTACGTGATTATATCAGTAGGATCTGCCTTGTATACCTAGATGATATTATAATAATATGTATATTCAACTTCCTTACACTTAGATTCTTTAAGTAAGATTTTTCATAGGTTATCGTAAGTTAACTTGAAGGTTTAACTAGGCAAGTGCGAGCTCCTTAACAAGCAAACAGAATTTTTGGGTCACGTGGTCACTCAAGAGGGTATAAGACCAAATCCAAACAAAGTAGAATGCGTTCGAAATTTCCCTATACCTAAGAATTTTAAACAAATCAAGCAATTTCTTGGTTTAAGTGGATATTATAGAAGATTTATAGAGGATTATTCTGAAATAGCCAAACCAATGACAAGGTTTTTGAAAAACGACGCTAAACTAAATGTGAACGACCCGGAAGGCTAAAAAGCCTTCTTATTACCGAACCCATTTTAAAGTATCCAGACTTTGATAAGACGTTTACTATAACTACTGATGCAAGCAAATACGCACTTGACGCAATACTTTCGCGGAGCGAGCATCCAATCTGCTACGCCAGTCGTACATTAAATGACCATGAGCAAAATTACAGTGTAATTGAGAAGGAACTGCTCGCAATAGTGTGGGCAACAAAATACTTTCGTCCCTACGTGTATGGGAGAAAATTTATTATAGAAACAGACCACCAACCCCTTCGGTGGCTCTTTTCTTTAAAAGAACCCAACTCCAGACTCTTTCGTTGGAAGCTAAAGCTTTCAGAATATGACTACGAAGTGTGATACAAAAAAGGTCGCAAAGATAGTAACGCATACGCATTATCACGGCTAAAAGTCAATCATAGCGAAGAATTAAAATCTAATGAAGTTTCAATAAGCAAATCCCCATTAAATATCTTTAAAACCCAAATTATCATTCAAAAAGCTCACTCTGGCTCTTTACGAATTAGAAACAAAACTACATTCAACAAAACCCGAAAAACAGTTTATACAAAATCCCTAGATATCGGAACAGCCACAACACTCCTGAAAAATCATTTTAATCCTAATGGACTAAATGCTATATTTTCTTTTCACTTGACTAATAATCCCAAATTTAAAATAAGAAAATGCACTCAGATATTAGAAGATATTACAGACGAGGAAAAACTGGCGGAAATAATAGAACAAGAACACTTAAAAAATAACCATAGAGGCATAACTGAAGTATTAAAGGAAATAGTCTTGACTCTTGTACTCAAATATTATCACCCTAAATTGAGTACAAGAGTCACTCAGTTCATAAATAATTGTGAAATATGTAATTTGGAGAATTACGAGAGAAAACCGGTGAAACCTAAATTTCAAATATCCGAAAACAGAAAGCCCCAAACAAAATAATCCATATAGATGTATTCTATACCCTTGAGAAAAATTTATTTTTGACGTTTATCGATAAATTTAGTAAATTTGCCCAAGCCATTAGAATCAATGGAAGATCTTGGATCGAATTCAAAAGGGCACTGATACAATACCTCAGTACATCGGGAGAGATAGAAAAAATTGTTGTCGATAATGAACTTGGCTTCAAAGCCGAGACTCCATAACATTAACAAAGACTCCGACACTGTTGAGGAAAAAATTCTCAAAACTATACACTTCTATAATAATTCAATACATTCTACAACTAATAGAAAACCTGTAGATTTCCATATTGGAAAAATTAATATAAACGAATATAACGAAATCAGGGAAACGAATATAACGAAATCAGGGAAGAGAAGAATATAACTAAACTTAACAAACATAGGGAAGACATAGAAGTTCAGTCAGGCCCAAATTTTATTAGAGAAATACGCGGTGGTAAGAACCACGCTAAGTTTAGGAAATTAGAATTAGAGAAACTTGATCAATCATTATCATTGATCATCATTAAGAACACAGGGCTAAAATACTATAAAGCCCATGTAAAAAGACACAAAAAAATGAATAAAACTATGAATTCCCCACAGTAAAATCAAATTACATATAAAAGAAAATCAAAAAGAACTCCCATTTCAGGTAAAAATGCAAATGCTACTTCCTGCTACTTCTGGTACTCCTTCCGGCAACGCTTTGCCAATTACTGGAGGTGAATAATATAAACAATAACAATGGATACGTTACTATTAAAACCGAGAATGTCAACATAATAAACAACTATAAAATGGTTCTGCACAGCAATAATATTACAGAGCGTGAGAATGCCAAAAAGTACATACATATGAAACAGTACAAAATAAAGAAAATTTAGTTATCCCCATTTTTAGTACCCTATGCCATAACTATGAACTTCCAGAAAAGAAGATTAATAACTTAAACCCGCACCCAAGAGTTAAAAGAATACGATGGATTCAGACGATGAAACCCAAATAAACGACCAATTAGAAGCCTTATCAAAAAATAATAAACAATTAATTCCAATAACCTAACTTTCACTAATGCAATTCAGCATCAGATACGTACACTAGAGCGGAATTCTGCACGAACAGGATACTAGGCTGTAATAAAGACTTTATTGTAGAGCATACGATTCTCTACAAAAATGTTATGAAGACATATTCGCTTTCTCTATGTATTGACAGTGCATTCTCGATTTATAGTTTTGTTATTACATTAGCATTGCTTTTTAATTTAACTAATTGTCAGTCAATAAAATATATTTTATTCTATTGGATGTTATAATTTTTCTTCATACAAGAATAGAAGATATTTATTTAATTTGAAATGCTTGGAACCAACCAACACTTGTTGCTAAGCTCCTTCTAATACTATGTTGTTCTTATGAAAAATCTAAATGCTCTCCAAATTTATTTTTTCTATTGTTGTAAGTATTTTTTTTAGTTATTTGTACAATTTAAAAAAAACACTCGAGTTTCGCTTAAAAAGAAATATTTCTCTTTTTATCCAGCCCTAGTTCTCATTCCGTTTGTTAGCTGTCTTAAAAGCGACTGGACTCAAAGCGACCCGTCTAAACAAATGTTCGCTTTGGGGCGCCTCAAAAGGAGAGACAAAGCGAACCGTCTAAACAGGCACTATCTCTTGTTTTAGAAAGCTGCATTTAGAACACTTTATTTGAAGACTACATATATTCAGCGGCGACTTTAAGGACAATTTTCAGCTTATTGACATTTTCTTGCTTATTTGAAGCTGATATTATAAGATCGTCCATGTGTGTTTGTACGATGTCTTTAGCTATAAGTTCTCTGGAAATAAAATGAATAAATCGGCAGAAAACAGCCGGTCCGGTCCATTCATCAATCCGAATGGCACTTTTAAGAATTCGAAATGACCTTCCGCACTTATGAAGGCCGTATATTTTATACTACTTTCTTCCACTGTTACGTGAAAATACTCGTTTCTGAGATCCAATGTGGTAAAAATATTTAAGCCTGCCAGCTTATCTAAAATATCTTCGATAATTGGCATCGGAAAGTGCTCCTTTATTGTCACTTTGTTTAATCGTCTATAATCAATACACACCTTATGTGTTCCATCCTTTTTCTTCGTGACCGCGACATTGCTTGCAAATGGTGAAATTTTCAGTCAGATGCCTCGACTCCAAACTACCATATATCTTAGTGAATGGAAACATAAGACCCCTAAAGTCGATTTCGGAGCTACTCATTCAGTGATTAACTCAGATCTCTGCCATCCCAAATACATTGTTCAAGCCTAAAAAAAAATTAAAATCCTTAAAGGTGAAGTGAATATAATAAAGAAAGCAAACATTCCATTATTTGAAGAATTAGGAGATCCCAAAAATAAAGTCGAATTCTATATATATATGACTTTCATGATAAATACGATGGCTTGATTGGAAACAACATCCTCATACCTCTAAAATCTAAGATCGACTAAGAAAATAATTTACTACTTACTAAAGATACAGTAGTGAAGTTGAACTTCAATCTGGAGATACCAGAATATAAGTATAAAATTAAAAAGGAAGGGTTACAAGACGTTGATATTTCCTTGTTGCAAAAAGAAGGTTTAGTCTACATCGGAGAGCAGAAGTCTTTGAGAGGCAATCTTACTATCCGCGAAGGGATATACAATATCGAGAACTATAAAGCAAATGCCACAATCTGCGTAAAAGATCACGATGGCAAAGAATATAGTTTCGATCCGATACATAGCGAAGAAGTTAACGAAGAAAACTTCAACATTATCGAAACCAAAAACCCTGTACCTCTAACTGAACAAATTCGATGCGAACATCTCAATCCAGAAGAAAAACAAAAATTACTCAAATTGATCAAGCGATTTTTTCACATCCTCTACCAAGAAAATTCTAACCTAACTTTCACTAATGCAATTCAGCATCAGATACGTACACTAGACAATATTCCGATACATGTTAAATCGTATAGGTGCCCCTATGCACTTAAAGATGAAATTAAAAGCCAAATAACAGAAATGCTGGATAATCCTTACTTCGCTCCTGTTTGGATTGTGCCAAACAAAATTGACAGTAGCGGAAAGACAAAGTGGCGAGGCGTCATCGATTATAGAAAACTGAACGAAGTAACGATCGCCGACAAATACCCCATCCCTAATATCGACGAAATATTAGAAAAACTTGGCAGGTGCCAATATTTTACTACTCTGGACCTCGCGAAGGGATTTATCAAATAGAAATTGATCAAGAAGATATTCATAAAACAGGTTTTCCGTTGAAAACGGACATGACGAGTTTCTACGTATGCCTTTTGGACTGAAGACAGCCCCGGCAACGTTCCAGAGACTTATGAATAATATCCTACGTGATTATATCAGTAGGATCTGCCTTGTATACCTAGATGATATTATAATAATATGTATATTCAACTTCCTTACACTTAGATTCTTTAAGTAAGATTTTTCATAGGTTATCGTAAGTTAACTTGAAGGTTTAACTAGGCAAGTGCGAGCTCCTTAACAAGCAAACAGAATTTTTGGGTCACGTGGTCACTCAAGAGGGTATAAGACCAAATCCAAACAAAGTAGAATGCGTTCGAAATTTCCCTATACCTAAGAATTTTAAACAAATCAAGCAATTTCTTGGTTTAAGTGGATATTATAGAAGATTTATAGAGGATTATTCTGAAATAGCCAAACCAATGACAAGGTTTTTGAAAAACGACGCTAAACTAAATGTGAACGACCCGGAAGGCTAAAAAGCCTTCTTATTACCGAACCCATTTTAAAGTATCCAGACTTTGATAAGACGTTTACTATAACTACTGATGCAAGCAAATACGCACTTGACGCAATACTTTCGCGGAGCGAGCATCCAATCTGCTACGCCAGTCGTACATTAAATGACCATGAGCAAAATTACAGTGTAATTGAGAAGGAACTGCTCGCAATAGTGTGGGCAACAAAATACTTTCGTCCCTACGTGTATGGGAGAAAATTTATTATAGAAACAGACCACCAACCCCTTCGGTGGCTCTTTTCTTTAAAAGAACCCAACTCCAGACTCTTTCGTTGGAAGCTAAAGCTTTCAGAATATGACTACGAAGTGTGATACAAAAAAGGTCGCAAAGATAGTAACGCATACGCATTATCACGGCTAAAAGTCAATCATAGCGAAGAATTAAAATCTAATGAAGTTTCAATAAGCAAATCCCCATTAAATATCTTTAAAACCCAAATTATCATTCAAAAAGCTCACTCTGGCTCTTTACGAATTAGAAACAAAACTACATTCAACAAAACCCGAAAAACAGTTTATACAAAATCCCTAGATATCGGAACAGCCACAACACTCCTGAAAAATCATTTTAATCCTAATGGACTAAATGCTATATTTTCTTTTCACTTGACTAATAATCCCAAATTTAAAATAAGAAAATGCACTCAGATATTAGAAGATATTACAGACGAGGAAAAACTGGCGGAAATAATAGAACAAGAACACTTAAAAAATAACCATAGAGGCATAACTGAAGTATTAAAGGAAATAGTCTTGACTCTTGTACTCAAATATTATCACCCTAAATTGAGTACAAGAGTCACTCAGTTCATAAATAATTGTGAAATATGTAATTTGGAGAATTACGAGAGAAAACCGGTGAAACCTAAATTTCAAATATCCGAAAACAGAAAGCCCCAAACAAAATAATCCATATAGATGTATTCTATACCCTTGAGAAAAATTTATTTTTGACGTTTATCGATAAATTTAGTAAATTTGCCCAAGCCATTAGAATCAATGGAAGATCTTGGATCGAATTCAAAAGGGCACTGATACAATACCTCAGTACATCGGGAGAGATAGAAAAAATTGTTGTCGATAATGAACTTGGCTTCAAAGCCGAGACTCCATAACATTAACAAAGACTCCGACACTGTTGAGGAAAAAATTCTCAAAACTATACACTTCTATAATAATTCAATACATTCTACAACTAATAGAAAACCTGTAGATTTCCATATTGGAAAAATTAATATAAACGAATATAACGAAATCAGGGAAACGAATATAACGAAATCAGGGAAGAGAAGAATATAACTAAACTTAACAAACATAGGGAAGACATAGAAGTTCAGTCAGGCCCAAATTTTATTAGAGAAATACGCGGTGGTAAGAACCACGCTAAGTTTAGGAAATTAGAATTAGAGAAACTTGATCAATCATTATCATTGATCATCATTAAGAACACAGGGCTAAAATACTATAAAGCCCATGTAAAAAGACACAAAAAAATGAATAAAACTATGAATTCCCCACAGTAAAATCAAATTACATATAAAAGAAAATCAAAAAGAACTCCCATTTCAGGTAAAAATGCAAATGCTACTTCCTGCTACTTCTGGTACTCCTTCCGGCAACGCTTTGCCAATTACTGGAGGTGAATAATATAAACAATAACAATGGATACGTTACTATTAAAACCGAGAATGTCAACATAATAAACAACTATAAAATGGTTCTGCACAGCAATAATATTACAGAGCGTGAGAATGCCAAAAAGTACATACATATGAAACAGTACAAAATAAAGAAAATTTAGTTATCCCCATTTTTAGTACCCTATGCCATAACTATGAACTTCCAGAAAAGAAGATTAATAACTTAAACCCGCACCCAAGAGTTAAAAGAATACGATGGATTCAGACGATGAAACCCAAATAAACGACCAATTAGAAGCCTTATCAAAAAATAATAAACAATTAATTCTGGAAAATAATTAACAAGTTCTACTAAACAACGAAATATCTGACCAGATCACAAACTTAACTAAACACGTCCAAGAACAAGTAGCTATAACTCAATATATCAACCACTTCCATACGGAAAAGGCAAATAAAATACTGGACCTAGAAGACGAAGTCTATACAACGCGAGTACCAAATTAATTATGAGGGGTCATTGTCCCGTTGAAAGTTTTAGAGGGGAAGAAATTCAAGAAATAACCCCTGGCCTGGTTTTGTAGTAACTAAATATATATCAAAAACGCAGCTAATACATAATTGTAACCAATTTAACTTAAGTATAGAAGGTAATAAAATAATTAAATTTGAAAATTGTAAAATTAAGATTAATGAAAATGTATTTGAAAATTCAAATTTTAAATTCAAAGATAATATCATTCTCCATCATTATATTAAAAAGATAATAGAAAATAAGACCACAAGTACGATTGCATTAGAAGAAATTCACATCAATAATATCAAAAACAATAGAAAACTAATTGAAGAAATCAGTACTAAGAGCAAAGAGGGCAATGCTATAAATTTTTCTATCAATGGCATTCTAAAGCGGGGGCCACATAGCACACGTTTTCCGTTCTCCGTGTTCCGTGCTCCGTTTCCTGTCAAAGTTGATTACAATGTTTTAGTACTGTTTGACCAGATAAACAAAAAACGAACGGAACGATAAAACACGGGAACGGAGAAGATAAACAAATTTCAACTTTTGAACGGATTGACGGAAAGGTAACGTCACTTTTTTTGTGAATTGATTAAATAGGAAAGCGTTTTTTAATTGAAAATGGGGAAAATTGAAGAATTTATAGAAGAAGTAAAAGGAAAACCGGAAATATATGATAAAAAGAACATAAAATATAAAGATAATAGAAGAAAAGAATTTATCTGGGCAAATTTAACCAAACAATTTGGATTCGATGGTAGTATTTCTGTAGATTCCAATGTTTTGTGAAAAATGATTTGTATATTTTTAAGCTAAGAAAAAGTGGATATATTTACGGGATAAGTACGTGCGGGAAAAACACAAACAAAATTTACCATCTGGGTCAGCTGCTTCAGCAAAGAAATCTTGGGATTTGAATGAGATGCTGGGGTTCCTCGATGACAACATCGAGCCAAGGAAGTATGCATTAAAAACTTTCATCTTAAAGCACCATTGCATCGTCTTCTTCATTTTAATTGCAGAATGCGTGAAAACATAGATAGAGTAAGAAAAACTGAACCTTCAGATGAGGTGATTATTGTGCTTGAAGAGGAGAGTGTTGACATGGCATTGCCAATATTCCACTCGAGTACTCATGATATAAGGAATGACGATTATGGTGTGACAGAGGAGCGACGTGTCTGCAGCGAGCAACCGTTATCGCAAAGGATGGAGCAACCGAGGTCGCAATCGCAACTGGAAACATCATCCACATCGCGCAATATACCACGAAAAAGAAAGATGACTGAAGATCCGGTGGCCAAAGCATTAACAAAAACATTGGATGATCTCTTAAAGAAAATTCTGGATTTAAGAAAGGAGGATGATAATGAAGATGTTCTTTTTTTGCGATCTTTACAAAGCAAACTTGGCAAAATGTCTGATGAGTGTAAAACCCAATTTAAAATTGAAATGATTTTAAAAGCAGAAAAATATGTAAAAAAAACAAATGAATAAATACTGGTTTAAATTATTATATTTGCTATCAAAGTATTTTTATAATTATCGTCTATCAACTTGGAAAGGTACGGCTCCTTCATGAATAAAATAATCTGCTAATTCGTCTCGTAGCTGAAATGCATCTCTAGCAGCGTTGTTTGCTCCTAGTCTAGCTGATGGTAAAGCTCGAGTATTATTTCTCCAATCACCTTCATGTAAAGTTAAGTCATTATCTTCCCACATAATTTGGGGGTACATACGAGTTAGAGGTATCGTTTAACTTCACGTAGTTGTGCAATGCTACAGCTGCTAATACGATTTTCTCCTCATTCTTTGGGTATAGACGCAAGGGGTTGGTGAGGATACGCCATCTACTAACCAAAATGCCAAAAGAATTTTCAATTATTCGGCGAGCACGCGACAGCCTGTAGTTGAAGATATCTTTCACATTAGACAAGTTCCTCCCAGGATACGGTCGCATTAAGTTCGATCTTAATGGAAACGCAACATCGCCAACAAAGTAATAGGGAAACATACGTGGGCTATGTGGCAGTAATGTTCTCTTAGGTATTGGAAGTCTTTCATTCAATAAGTCTTGTCCAAACGTAGATTCACGGAGAATACCTAATAAATAAATTAAAAATTATACACACGACTATAGCTTAATGAAAGTACCTCCGTCGCTTTGACTGCCATATGCACCAACTGCTATATCAGTAAAGCAGTAATTGGCATCACAAACACCAAGGAGCACAATGCTGAACGTTTTTTTATAGTTAAAAAACTTTGAACCACTTTTTGGTGGGGCCATAATTTCTATATGCTTCCCATCTACTGCGCCACCACAATGAGGCATATTCCAACGTAGATCAAAGTTATTAGCAATGAGCTTGTATTTAACTTCATTCGGTCTGGATACGTACAATGGTGCAAGAACTCCCCATATAAACTCGCAGGTTTCTAGGATTATTTGCCTGACGGTGCTCCTTCCCATTTTATACGACTATGCTAAGTTAAGTGATTTCACACTAACGCCCTGTGAGAGATACCTGCAACAGATGTCATTCATTATAGGTTTTTTCTTTTAAATTAATGCTGCTTACGATAAAGTTAGTGCCAATCTGCATTCAGGAGAAATATATGGTCTAATAGAATTTTTCGTAAGTTTCTCTTCTAAAATAACATAAAGTTGATCGTATAATGACCTCGTCATTCTTGTTTGCTCGAAAAACGTTTCGGGATCAATTTCTTCCATCTTTTGAAATGACGTTACAGAATATCCACTAACATCCCGATTGCAATATAATGGTCGTACCCACCATCTTCGCCTTGATGTTTTTTGCAACATATACTGGTTATACAAAGCGAGCACTCGTAATAATAAAACGTACACCTCTAGTAAATCCAACCACAACATTGTTTTATAATAAAAAACAAATAACTAACTTAAAATCGCGTCAACACTCACTTTAAAATCAAAACAAAGATACCATGGAAACGGACGCATTGTGGCTAACATAAAAATAAATATCGGAACACGCAAGAACGGAGAGACGGAAAACGGATAGACGGAACTCGGAACACGTGTGCTATGTGGCCTACGCTTAACTACATATTATAATAATACCAATTGCCATACTATTGATCAGAAAATATCGCCGAACTATCATTTTAAAAAGTTCGTCAGAGCCTCACGCTAACGGTGGGGGTGTTATAAATAACGTAAGTAATGAATGAACAAACTCAAACTCAAACTCAAATAGTTTATTCAGAAATTAACAAACATTTTTTCTTACATGAGTTTACATAGTGTTTCTTAATACTAGACCATTAGTCAACTGTAAGGCTGGTCGTCCACTGGAAGCGTATTCGAGCGGCTTCGCGCTTCGGCCATACAAATGAGTCGCTTGTAGCCGCTCATATGTATGGCTGTAGCGCGAAGCCGCTCGAATACGGTTCCAGTGGACGACCAGCCTAAATCCCTAAAAGTGTATAGCTTGACTGCGTAGCAGTGTGTACAGATAACTTAAATGTATATGTATTGGCACAAAAAATCACAATTCGCTCAACCACAAGTGAATAGTATGTGGGTGTTGGTCTTACTTTTTATATCTACAGTTAGCCCGCGGCACAAAGCTGGGCAGGCAACGCAGTGCTTCTCCAACCGGGGCCGCCGTGAAAGAGATGGAAAGTGGGCTAGGAGGCGAGGGGCGCTTTGCCAGTCTGATATTATCCGCAAGCTCTGCGCCCCCCGACCCCACTTCCCATTTCCGTTGCTTATATCTAAATTAACTATCACTCGATAGTAATTGTTCAGTTCAGGGCTACATTAGCCTTTAGACCAGTAAAAGCTATAAAACCCAAAGACGGCTGTCTAGCCAAAATTTAAATTCCAAAACAGTTTGTAAATAAGATATCTCCTAGTATAAATAAATTCAAACATTAATGTTTATAGAGTTAACTTAAAATTTAAGTAAACAAAATGCAATTGCTTTCTTGGCTAACAAATACAGGTTTGGGGGGTTCCCCAGTTCTTAAAACTACTGTTTATGATTATGTAATCACAGGACCATTCAGTACTAAATTAGTTACATATAAATAGTCTAATTGAATTCCTATAGGCTTATCATAAAGTTTATAGATTTGTTAAAGATTTGTTAAGCTCAGTCTTTTTATATCAATATATTTATTAAGAAGGACTAGTTAAATTTAACTTAACAACAGATTTACAAAATCAGACTTCTCGATTAATCATTAACAAGTGATGGGGGCTAGGGGTCACCCTCTGTGGTGCCTTGGGTCTTTTCCAGTATAGAACTCTGGTCCAACCAGGCTGTTAAGGAAGTGGAATGGTGAAAGGTAAAAATTCTCGCCCGCTTCGGATCGGTTTTCTGCAAAGCAGCCGCTAATGACTGGGTTACTGTGCCTGGATAATTTGGGTATTCGATCCCTCCATTGGGAAATTAAATACGTTAGTAGTGGGGTAATTTTAGCTTTCTCATATAAAGCTTTGTTGGAAAAATACCTATTTCTAGATTTAAATCTGATAGAGCAACAGTGTCTGAGAGTGTTCCTTTCGAATTTCTCGAGATTACTCGCCCAGGTTGTTGAAGTAGTGTGCCAAAGCGGGAAACCGTATGAGATTCCTGGTCTGATAACTTGCTTGTATAGCAAGAGTTTTGACTCTAAACTCAATTGACTTCCGTATCTTAGAGCTGGAAAGAGGCTGCCCCTAATTCTTACGGCTTTAGAAAGAATGCTTTTGACATGAGGATTGAACTTAAATAGGTTATTAATTGTAACACCCAGGTATTTGATCTCCTTTACATAAGGAATTTCCTTGTTGTTTAGCCTCATCCGGATCATCCGACACTCCTTAATGACTTTCTGAAAGCCTTTTCTACTTGCATTCCTTATGATCATAAACTTGGATTTCTCCTCGTTTATGGCTAGCCCCCAAGAGGCGTAGTATTTATTAATAACAGTTAAGTGTTTTCCTAGACAGGCCAACCCGGCTGCAGGGTCCTTGTCAGGTACAAGGATAGCAGTATCATCGGCATAAAGTATCGCCCTAGAGTTAGAGTTCTCATCATTCGGCAATTTGTGCGGAAAATCGTAAAGATATAGGTTGAATAGTTTAGGGCCCAGTATGGAGCCCTGCGGAACTCCAGACTTAACGGGGATATCCCTAGATGAAACATTCCCAACGTTTACTCTAAGACACCTGTCACTCGAGAAGGAAGATATAATTCTAACAAAATACAGCGGAAAATTATTGATTAAGAGCTTGAAAATAAGCCCCCTGTGCCATACCGTGTCAAACGCCTTACTGATGTCCAGGGACGTAAATATCAAAATTCTTTTAAGCCTGAGGACTTTTATCGCCTCGTTGTTAATACAGATCAGCGCATGTTCGGTTGAGTGTTTAGCCTTAAACCCGAATTGTTCGTTCGGAATTAGGTTGTATTCAAGGCAGATACCGTCCAGCTCAATGGCCAGAATCTTCTCAAATAATTTGCCAATGTTTGCCAGTGATTGTATAGGCCGAAAGTGGTCCGGTGTGGAGGCCGACGAGGTTTTCGGTATTGGAATTAATTTGGCAATCTTCCAAGCCAGGGAAGTATCCCAGGTTTATACAGTTATTAAAAACACATGTTAGGAAATTTAAGGCTATACTTGGCAATTTTTTGATGACGTAGTTCGAGATATTATCCCAGCCGGCGGATTTCAGAAATAAGATTTTCAACAGTGGTCGTGTTGGTGAAGGGCTTGTTAATGTTGGGACACACAGAGGGGTTATCGGAAGAGAAATTCAAAATGGGTCCTAATTCACGGAATCGTCTCAACGATTCATTATATTCCATGGAAACCCTGTCCCTATTCGCTAGGTTGAACTGGGGCTGCTTTTCTGAATATACTTTTTCGAAGTGTGAGGCAAATGCCTCGGCTATCTCGTTGGGGGTCTCCAATGTGGAGCCATCTACTTGTAGTGTCTTGATCTGATTAAACCTCCTTCTTCCGATTATTCTATTAACCTCCGCAAACATTGCTGGGCCGGGTTTAATTCTCCGAATTCTTTTTTGGAACTCGCGATTTATAAATGCTTTAATTCGTTCATCCACTATTTTAGATAAAAGTTTCACTCTGTTCTGCATGTTCCTCACTGCCTCGGTAATTCTGAAGGGGTTCCTGTCCAGAATTCTCTTCAGGGACTGTTTCCATCTCTTTCTAGTAGCGTGTAATTTTTTGAGCTCGTCAGGCAGTTTGTCCCTAAATCTAATCTCCCCTTTCAGGGGCACGTGTTCATCGAGCCCAGTGTACACTAGTTCAGCGAAATTCTCAACGGCCCACAGTGGTTCCAAGCGACACAATGCCTGCTCAAAACCCGAAAAAGTAAGAATACAAATTTGAAAAAATTCACTGTTGGGTTTTTGGGGTCGCTGATTTCGAATTCGATATCAAAATTATAAAATTCAAAATGGCGGTCCGAAAATGGCGGACATTTTGAAAAAACAATGATGTTACCGGTCCGAAAATTTGCGCTATTTGGTTTTCGGAGTCGCTGATTGTGAATTAGATATAAAAATTATGAAATTCAAAATGGTGAACCCATAATGTCGGACATTTTGGAAAAATAATTACTTTATCGGTCCCCAAATTTGCACCATTGGGTTTTCGGGTCGATGCTTACGAATTTGATATTAAATTAATGACATAAAATTCCGAAATGAAGACAAATTTTATAGAAATTGTAAATGTTTATTCTAATACATATATGAATGTTAAATGTAACAATTACATTAATTATAAATTAAAATTCCTTTTGCATTAAAAATCGTAATCGATCTGTGATGGATCCGCGGCAGATGTCGCAGTTTCTGTGTACGGTAAACTAATATTTTCAACATTGACTTCCATTGGTAGTAGAAGATCTATTACCTCAGAGGGTAATGGAGCACTATTTTTGATTTTCAATTTTTGAAAATTTGTAATGATCGGGTCCGAGGATGCAAGAAGCCGATGAAAAACGTCGAACATAGTTTTCTCTCGCGTACATTTTCTAGCAAAATTTTCACGGTACCGACGAATGTCTTTATTTCTCGCTTCTTGAGCGTCCTCGGAAAGCTGACCGATTGGCAAGGCACCCGCTTCTATTATTGCGTAACCATGTATCAAAACGACATGTACCGATGTTGGCATCGGGTACCAGGAATACAGCTCGACATATCGTTTTGCAAGCAATAAATCCTGAACTTGTCGAGATTCACAGCAAAACCGCTCGACATTGTCTGCAAAATTACTTTGCAACTTGCTATGAATTGCTCGTCCAAGTTCAACATTTTTGCTGTTAAGGCAACGTCCTCGAAAAAACGTCGAGCTGTATTTCCGTCATTTGTACTGCCAAATCCTTGCTTAGGCATATCAATATTCAAACCTAAAGCAGCTTTAAATTGCTTTTGGATTTCTTCTTTACCATCACTTACTGCCTTCTTTTCATCGACTGATCGTGCCTGCCATTTACTCTCTCCGTCATTTAATTTATATGCTATATGAAGCATCCATTCCATAAATCTTATCCACGCGTGTAAGGAAGAAATACCAAAATTCAATTTAGAGCTGTCACATTCTGTTTGTTGAACCAATTGCAAGTTGTTAAAGTTTTTCAACGTCAAATTACATAAATAACACCTTTGCGCTGATTTTGTGTCAGTAATAGCATTTCTGACCTTTCCATCTATCATTGTAAACGATTGTCAGACGGTATGGCTCGAGCGGACGATAAGTGAAAAGAATAGACTGTGGGTTAAGTCTTTATAAACGTGTTTATTCATTGAACAGAAAACAAAAACTAAACATTTAACAAAATTAAAAGTCGCCTGACTTCATTCCCGGTTCCTTGGATCCTTCTCGTTTTTTAGTATTTCTGGCAAGTATCGAGTTTACAGTGATGGCGGTGACAGCTCGTCCATTCCTGACTTGAGGGTGGAGCGGCTTCTTCATCCTCATCCGACTCGTCGATTTCGTCTAGATCGGGGCTCAGATGACACCAGGGCTTCAGTTTGTCGCTGGTATACACCGAAGAGAATCGGCGTTTCTTTGGTGTGGATTCAAGATCCTCGATGACGTAACGATCATGTCGCAAGACCTTCGCAATGATGAAAGGTCCTCGGTATTTCGGGTCTAATTTGTGTGATTCGCCGGTTGGCGAAGGGACCGCTTCAATGACAACTAAATCACCTTCTGCGTACACGACTGGTGCTTTATGTTGGGCGTCGAACCTTTTTTTCCACTTGTCGCGTTCTCGATCTATTCGGGCAGCGGCGTCGTCCCGACGTTTTCTCATGTCGACTGGAGCAGAGTCCACATCTTGATCTTGATGTAGTATTTGGACAAGACGATTCACGGAGATGTCTCTAAGAGAGAAGTCGAAGATAATTTCGTGAGGACTGTATCCGGTGGTGGAGTTGCGTTGGGTGTTCAATGACCATTGTAAGAACCTCAGGTGATTGTCCCAATCCTTAACGTCGGCG
Organism: Thereva unica; assembly: GCA_949987705.1. Taxonomy (NCBI): domain Eukaryota; kingdom Metazoa; phylum Arthropoda; class Insecta; order Diptera; family Therevidae; genus Thereva; species Thereva unica. Next base: position 87,603,553 of record OX465283.1, on the reverse strand, counting down.
TCAGTGGTGCGTAGAAATTGTAGGATTGACTGGTTGGCGCGCTCAATTTGACCATTTGCGCGAGGGGTACGAACGGCGGTTTTGATATGACGGATGCCATGTCGGTTGCAGTATGCTTCGAAGTCCCGTGAGGTATAGGCAGTGCCACGATCGGTGATAATAGTGGCCGGCAGTCCGAAATATGACGTCAGCTCATTCAGAGCTGCAATACAGGGTTGTGTTTTTGTTGTTTTCACGGCCTTGACGATGATATATTTACTAAAGGCATCTGAAATGCCTATGACGTGCATGTTGCCTTGACGACTCTTGGGAAAAGGTCCGAGATGGTCCATGTGAAGTGTTTGGAAAGGAATAGGGTCGATAACTGTTTTAAACATCCTACCTTCGACGGCGCCAGCAGGTTTCTTATGGTAGCAGCATTCTACACAGGCAGCGATGTATGATTTGGTGTAGTTTCGCATTCGCCTAAACCACCAATTCTGCTTAAGTCTTTCGAGCGTCTTCTCCAGACCGAAATGACCGTTATCGTCGTGACACCATTTGACGACTCTCCATCTGACGGCAGCTGGAACTACAAGTTTTCTCTCATCTCCAATGATGCGATACAACCGACCGTTCTTTAAGCTGTATTCGTTCCTGATTTGTGTAATTTGTTCAGATTGAGTCTTTCCATTTAGAGCGGTGATAATTGTTGCCAATTTAGGGTCTTGGAGCTGCATGGCTGAGACCCAATCTGCGGGGTCAATAGAGACTCTCAGGATGTTCGCGACAACCGTGGGTGGTGTTGAAGGAGGCAGTACGGGTGCCCTGCTCATGGCGTCAACATGTGACATAGTGGAGCCAGGTCGGTGGATGACGGTGAAATCGTATTCTGATAGCTTAAGCCACCAGCGGGCAATACGTGGAACCATGGGTGTTGTTGCTTTTGTTGTGCTGACGGCGGAGCAATCTGTAAACACACAGAAGTGTTTTCCCAGGAGATACATTCGAAATCTCGAGATGGTTTCGACGACGGCGAGCACTTCTAATTCATGACTAGCATAATTAGTTTCGGCAGCTGTGCAGCAACGACTGTAATAACTAACAGGTTTATAGTCATGGCTTTCAGTTTCCTGAAGTAGAATCCCTGCCAAGCCGTCACGACTGGCATCGGTATGGACTTGATGGTTCCGTGTCGGATTGTAAACTTCTAAAACTGGGTCGGTACAGAGAATTTCCTTAATTCTGTCAAAAGCTGATTCGTGCTCTGCTGTCCAGTTAAAATGAGCTGGTGCGTTCTTTGTTTTCAGCAAATTGGTAAGGGGTTTGACGATTGACGAATAATTAGGTACAAACTTTCTAAAAAATCCGGTAAGGCCTAGGAATCTTCTAACTTCGGTAACAGTGATTGGTGCTTTAAAATTTTGAATGGCTATGGTTTTTTCTTTCCCAGGTTTAACCCCATCTTGGGTTACTCGATGACCCAGGAATACGATCTCGGTTGCCAAAAAAGTGCATTTCTTAAGACGTAGTGTTAACCCGGCATGACGAACAAGTTGTAGGAATTCCCTCAATCTTTCTAAGCCCTCGGTGACTGTGTGACTCGGTATGATGACTTCGTCGACGTAGCTAATGATCCTACCGGCTGTGCCTTGTATCAATTTCGTAATCATAGTCTGAAACGTCCCTGGAGCGTTGACCAGGCCAAAAGGCATTCTGTTAAACTCGTATTGTCCTCGATGTGTGATGAAAGCCGTGTACTGCTTGGATTCTTCGTGGACTGGGATTTGGTAGTATCCGGACATCATATCCAATGTCGTAAAATAGCGATAACCTGAAATCATGGACAATATTTCCTCAACGGTTGGCATCGGGAACGGCATTTTGACAGTGATAGCATTTAGGGCCCGGTAATCAACACACATACGGTCTTCTCCATTTGCCTTCTTAACGAGTACAATGGGTGATGAGTATGGGGACGAACTTGATCGGATGATGTCGTGCACTAGCAAGTCATTTATGATGTTGTCAATCACTTCGCGTTTGGCAAATGGGACACGATATGGTTTTTTATTTATAGGTTGATTTGATGTGAGCTTAATAGACATAGTTGTTGTTTTGCATAAGCCAAGACGATCAAGAGATTCGCCAAAACAATCGGAATGGTAGCTGATAGTGTTTAGTACTTCGTTGGCCTCATGCTGCTGCAGTTGTCCTATATGAATATTATTTTTATCGATTTGTTCAAATCGACACGCTGTTGGTCCTACGACTAATTGGTGTTGTTCGTCACTCAGATAATCGTTGCCAAGTAACACATCATGCGACAGCATGTCATCGTTGACAACTAAAAATGTAGTTATTGATGTGCGATTGTCAGCTTCCACGCACGCAGTTATCGATGAACTGCAGTGATACTCTCCTCCTGCGAATCCTTTCAAAACAAATGGCTCGGTTTCTACGGTGGTTGCAAGTTGGTTGGCTATTGACTGGCGTATTAGTGATTTATCGCTTCCAGTGTCAATGAAAGCATTGTATTTATGATCGTTTATGGAGATGGTTTTCAGACGGTTGTCGGGTCGGGTTTCTCCCGATCCGATTGTCTTTACGTTGCCGGTTTGTTTCCCTTTCGCTTCGGGGCAAGTGGCATCAGTATGAGTCGTTCGTAGGCAGATGGCACATCGAGAGCGTCTTTGTGGTTTTGGGCAATTCACGGACAAATGCCCTGTCTCGAAGCAGTTATAGCACACTATGTTAGTGCTGGAATGTTTCCTTTCGGTTAATGGAGCCTTTGGGCGTTGAGGAGACGATTTTCTTTCAGGTTTTTGCGACGATTGTGAGACTTGACGTCTGTCGGTGCCTAATGAACTTGAAGCTCTATTAGTTAAATATCTTTCGATGGCGCATCGTAGATCGTTTGTGGACTGGAAATCCATACTGGCTAGTGCATTTTGTAGGTCACAGTGTTTAAGACCGTTCCTGATATAACGGATGATAGCTGCGTCGTTCACTCTATGCTTATTTCCCAATGCACGGGTGCGATGGAAATAATCAATGATGCGTTCGCCCGGACGTCGACTGCAATTTATAAGTTTTATATGAATGTCGGCTTCGTTATCAATTTCCCCAAAATCCTGACACAGGCTGGAAGAAAATTCGTACCATGTGCGATATATCTCAGTTGTTGAGTCTGCCCAAATTCTGGCTGGTCCTTTTAGCTTCGATTGAACAGCCATTAGTACATTATGTTGATTCCAGTTATAGAAAGTTATGAGGCCGTTGATTCTGGCAACAAATCTTTCAGCGGACAATGATAATTCATTGGATGGGTCAAATTCTGGTAATAAGTCCAACATTTCCCGAACAGACATTTCTCGTAAAGAATATGCAACAGGAGTTGACGTAATTTCTGAGCCTGGATTTATATTTGCTCCTAATGTTGGCTGTGTAACGTTGACGTTCAATGGCAGATGAGCAACATTAAAATTTGACGGCGGTGGAAAGCTGGCGTTTGCCGGCGAGAAGGCATTGGTAGTTGACGGAGCTATGACATTACCAATTGACGGCGGTGTAATGTTGGCGGTTGACGGCGGTATAATGTTGGCGGTTGACGGTGGCGGAGCGCTAGTTGCTGATGACGCAACAGCGCTGACTGTCGATGCTTTATATGAGGTTAGGGATTTAACCTCCCCCATTACCTCTTTTAAAACTTCCCTAAGTTTTTCGATTTCGCTCCGCAATTCTCCCAATTCTCCGATGTCGGCGGGTAAGTTTTCCTCCTCGCTGGTTACTTCGTCTTCGTCGAACTCATCTTGATCGAGGTTTTCATGAATTCTGTTCAACAGAATTGCTTTCGTTCCGGTAGTTGCCAGGCCATGCGCTTGTAAGATTTTCCTCAATTGGGTCACCCTTAATGTGCTGGCTTTTACCAACACCATTTTGTCTTGACAATTGCTAAAATGAAAGTTAGCGAAATTTTATAATTTTAATGGTACTCAGCGGTTAATCCCAATAAATCCCACTTCTGAGATGTCAGACGGTATGGCTCGAGCGGACGATAAGTGAAAAGAATAGACTGTGGGTTAAGTCTTTATAAACGTGTTTATTCATTGAACAGAAAACAAAAACTAAACATTTAACAAAATTAAAAGTCGCCTGACTTCATTCCCGGTTCCTTGGATCCTTCTCGTTTTTTAGTATTTCTGGCAAGTATCGAGTTTACAGTGATGGCGGTGACACGATAGTTCATATTGTACAGCAATGTTACTATTCTCTATTACTGTAGTGAATGTGACGAGAGATCCTATTTGTTTATCAACGTAATTTTTTTCGTCAACGGTTGATTGCACGGTTTCTTTCAAAAATTGCAATCTCAACGGTCTGCAGTAACGGGGTGAAGAAGGCCTTGGGTTTTTCCAAACGACAATCTCAGATTTTCCATCTGTAGCTAGCATTTGCAGCGGAACTACGGACGTAAAAAATACGTGAGCGTCCGAGCTATCGCTGTCATTAAATTTTTGTTTATATTGCTGCGACGATGAACCATCACATCCCCACTTGACAATTAATCTCATAGTATTAGTTTTGAAGGAGGTTTCGAGCGTCTTAACGACATTGGATTGCAGTTGAAGCAATCGAGCTGTGGTATGGTCGAGTAGAGCCTGCAATGATACTTCCGCGCTAATTTCCGTTATGGTTATTGAACCCTCCGGTGGGTAACAACGAGATTTAGCAGCTAATATTTTATGATAGCTCGGATAAACTGAGTCGTGTCTGTTTTCATTCGTCATTTCCCTGAGTAAATTGTATGTTTCTTTCGTCATTTTACCGGTTATTATTAAGTTCAACGCCTTATCTGCACTAATTTCTGCAAGTACTGGCTTAGAAGATTCTGCGACTGCTGACTGATATCGAGCGGCTCGCGTTGGAGAAGTTGTAATATTTTTAAGGACGTTTGCTGCAGCGTGGGACCCGGAAGCGCGAAGATTCATTTGCGTTGCGAATATCAATGCACTTGTACTTGTTGACCTCCGAAGTTCATTGACTTTTCGGCGCTTACTCTGTTCGCTGCATGATGAAAAGTCTGCAGAGGGTCTACCACCTTTGTTGGCTTCATATCCTGATGAGCTGGAACCTGGAGCTGCTACATCCTTGCTCTTGAAATCATTCTAAAACAAATCACAATAACGTCAGCTTGACAGTGGAAAATACATTAAAATAAAACATTTCAATCATATAAGAAATAGAAAAATAGACAAACCGTCATAATTACGTCCTTGTCAAGCCATTCTTTATTATTGGCATTAAAGCGCTCCAGAAACCTGCGGCTACCCTCCCATTTTTTCTTTCTTTGCGATACAAGATGCCTTAAAAATGTCTTTCCATCGATTGACATTCTGAAAGGATAACCTTCCGTTTCGCTGACTTTTTTTTCAAGACCTTCAACTTGTTTCTCAAATGTTGAGCTCCATTCATCTTTCATTGCCTCCAATATTTGTCTCCGTTTCCAAATAATTTGGTTGCATGTATGCCCTGTTGAAATTTGAAAAGTTGTATATATTAGTCACAGTGCGTAACGTGCGCGACAACGTGCATTTTACACTAAAATTATTATTATTTTTAAATGGGGCAATTTCGAGCACCCAATTTTTGTGCTTTTCATTAATAGATAGTTCCACGAACATGTCCCTGCTAATTTCAGCGTTTGAATGTGCTTGCATTTTTTTGTTTCTCTAAAAATGTATTTTGAAAAAAGCGAAAAAATATGAAAATCACGACTAACGTTAGCATAACGTTTCATAAATAACAACAAACATTTTTGAACATTGAACTATACAAAATGTTTCTACATACCTTTATTAACATTTTTAATTTTGGAAAATTGAAATCGGACACTTGCTTATAAAGATATGCACTATTTTGTGGAGCACTTTGAAATTAGACAGCGAAGCGTCGCGCGCGTGTTTTTCCGAGAGGCACTTTCCGACTGGCCGTAAGAAAACAGGTATAGAATATTTTCACCCCAGCTTGTGCGATCTGAATACCCCCAACAATCCTCTACAAGAAACCATTCCAAAAACATCGATATTCCGACTTTTATTTTTGGGGTTTTGAGCGGGCATTGGGTCGCTTGGAACCACAGCCGCGGCCGAGTCAATTTCGGCGATCTCGAGATTCCTGTCCTCGGGGGAAGTACCCGCGTTAACCCTTCAGAAATCTCGACTTGAAAACCTTCCCAATCAGCGTCCTTATAAGACCGAAAGGACGGAGGGTCACTGAGATTTATTCTCCAGTTAATAGGAACAAAGAGTTCCACAACATAATGGTCCGAAAAGGACTGTTTTGTTTTGCAGGTTAAGTCCGTAACCATTCCAGAGACCATGAAAAAGTCCAAGCAGCTCATAGAGCCTGGGTAAGTGGGCCCATTAGGGTTCACTATCAGGAAGTCATTGCTATGCGAGTTAGCTACCAGCCACTCTTTAAGGTATTTCCCATTGATGTTCATAACGCTATTCGCCCAGTCCGGGTGCTTGGCATTGAAGTCCCCACCCATGACAATCCCATCGAAGTTACTCCGTGCAGAAGCCACGACGTTCAAGAAATTTTGAAGGACTCCTTTATTTTGGTTTGTAGGAACATAAATCGAAATAATGAGTATTTTCATTCCGGGTGCATTATCCACATGGAGAGAGATTTCTAAAGCTGTGTAAGGTATATTTAAGTTAAGTGAGCGTTTGTTACATTGAATATTGTTTTTAATTATTATGGCTGTTCAAGTTTTCTAAATCTGTTATTATATGTGGTATTATTTGTATCTGACAATTTAGATTTTTTCTATTATTACTACTAGAATAATTACTACTAGAATAATTTTCAAAATAATTTTCAAAATGGTCACCTGTGATTTCTTTTTTCGATGATTATTGTTCTCCAAACGGAATTATCCCCCGATGTAGAAGCTTCCGCTGTGTTGATGTTGGTGCTGTTGGCGCCTTGCGGTGCCGAGGTGTCCATGGTACAGTCAGCATGACTGCTAGTGCCAGCTGCGGCATTATTTTGTGTTAGTGTGTTGGTATCCGAGAATTCCAAATTCCCGTTAATTTCAAATTCCTGGTCCGCAGGCCTAACCTTTGGAAAAGGATTGAACCTGGTGTATTTGGCTTCCTTAAAATTCTTTAGCGCACCCTTACTGGGACGCGCCTTTAATTGGTCCCCTTCCTGGGGCATATTTCACTGTATTACATACAAGCGTCCTGCGCTGGCGAAAGCCGCCTCAAAGTTACACCCGCGATCGGGCACAAAAACGAGCTTTGCGAACTAACTTGATCAAAATACTTAGTTTACAGATATTAAATTTAGATCTCACTTTAATCAAAGGGTTTCGCGACAAACTCTTCCGCGAAGTTACAACAAAAAACACGCCTTACAGGCAAAAACACTTAAATATTCCTTAAATTGAATGCAGCCCCAAAAATGGCGTCGCGCTTGCACCAAGTCTCACACGAGAATCGCAACACAACCTCTCCGGGCAGAAGCGCGCATGCGACCTCGTAATGAATGAACAACAGCAAATCCAAAACCCAAACATACCAATTCCAGTTATTATTTAAATATCCCATTGCATCCCAATTCCAGTTAAATTAATATAAAATATCCCATTGCAATATTAACGTATAGTTGTTTTCAAACGTCGTGACATCCCGCGCATGCTCCCCAGCTAAGCTCTTAAAAATGTTTAAAATCTCAGACAAAAGCTTTATTTAACTCCTCTCCTCCTATCAAATCACTTGCTGCCATGTAATCAGTCGCGACTGCGTATTACTAAAGGGAGGTGTATTTTTCTGGGACTTCAATGATTATTTAAAAAAATTACAAATTATTTTTTTTATTTTAAGGTTTTTATATTTTACACATATGCTACAGAAATAATTTCTACCAAAAAATACGAAATTGGTGTTTTTATCACTTTGATTACTAGATTGGTGACATTTTCCGCCAGTCGCAAGCGCGCTTCTGCTTGGGTTGGTTGTGTTGCTTGCGGCTGCAGAGAACTCTCAATTTATGAATGAAAATACTCATGTCTTTAAGAGAAATTTTTCCAGCAATTCTTTTAATTTATTTTAAATTTAGGGATGAAAAATATTTAGCATAATTATAGTAAAATTATGCTTATTACGATGGATAAACTGACTTGGTTGAGCAGGAGTTTTACATGTATTTAAAAGCTCTGCTCAACACATGTAAAGATTGATTAACTTTATTCATTCGGCATGCGCGCATCCCTTCCCAAATTATTTTGTTGAGTTTTTTCTGAGTTTGTTGCCGTTTTAACTAAAAAGCGGGGAAATGATGGAACAATATTTATAAAATTTGGCAATGAGGTGCGCAGAACTGTTAAAATTTTTTGTGTCACGGAGTTTGAAAAAATCTATACATAACGATAATGAACAACAGCAAATCCATCACCCAAACATCCCAATTCCAGTTAAATTAATTTAAATATCCCATTACAATATCGCTCCCATAAATTTTATCTATCAATACACTTTTCATGCACTTGCAACATTTCTCATTCATCATGCAGTTGCAACATTTCGCGATCAGATATTGCACCCTTTGGCCTTAGTACAGAAGATCGGGTACTTGATACAGTCAAAATAACTATTCAAGGCAGTGGAAGGAAAACCTTACCTTGGACCGGTCGTGATAAAATCGACAATAAATTTAAATAAAGAATATCAAAAGGGTTTGATTCAATTAAGTGCTTTTTATGTAAATGAGTGTTTGATTTTAATTAAATTTGTCCCCACATAATGTTTTTTCAAAAAGAATAATTTCTATGAGTCTCCTCTCCCCATCAAGCCTTTTCCGATCCATCGTAGTCTACTCAATTTTATTTGTGTAAGTATATTTATTTCGTATGCATTTATACATTTCCTAGCCCTGATTTCCAATGTCCATGGCTTTGATTTCCTGTTGAAGGCCGGTGTTGTCACGGGCCTCAGCCCAACCGACTTAAAACTCTGTTTTGTGGCGCAGAGAGGTCGCAATTCGCTCGTCTCCCGTTGGCTCCTTCTGAAGAAGTACCCCAGAGGGCACCGCGGGGAGGTGGGATTAGGGCTTGCTGACAGGTCTGATAGGTGTTCGTCTGCAGTCGCTTTTCTCGTGTTTTGACAGAAGTGACAAATAGGGTGCCATCACCCTCCGATGTCTTTGTTAGCCGTTCGCCCCCTAACTAACTCATTGTCTTACTTTTGTCATAAGAAGATACACAAGGAGACCTGGGTATCGTCCGATGATAGAACGAAAAATCAGATAGATCACGTGGCCGTCAGCCGCAGATGGAGAACTGTTCTGAAGGATGTCAGGAGGTTTAGGGGAGTAGACTCTGGTAGGGACCACCATTAAGTAGTAGCAGCTATTCGCCTAAAAAGCGACGCAATGAGATACGTCCAACGGGATGCCGAAAACCGTTGACCTTCTGCGGGAGAGCAGTAAGGCGAGAAATTTTTGGGAATCTACAACAAGTCTTAAATCAGCAAATTACCGAAGAGCTGTGGAGCACAACAAAGTGCTCTATATTGACGGCAGCTGAAAAGAGCATCGGTTATGTCTAAATAAACATGCAACACCGGATCACTGGTAAAAAAAGAAAGCAGGAGAGCCTTCAAAAACAATGTGAGCTCTACAAGCGACCCGGAAAAGGTCAGCAGCTTTATTCCCATTTAAACCGGGAGGTAAAGAGTAGTGTCCGGCGTGAGAAAAGGCAGATGATAAAGGAGCTTGCAGAAAAAGTGGAAAGTGCGCAAACACAGCCACAACAGTAAGGTACTGTACCAAATTACTAAACAGCTCTGGGGGAAGTATGCCGCAAAGAATTTGGATGGAAGGCTGGTGTGCAGCGACGAGGAGCAACTCCAAAGATGGATAATCTGATTCAATGTTACTTCCTTTTCTGTTCTATATTCTTTATCGCATAGAGAAAATTTGGCTTTGTCTCGCCCAGTTCACGATGTATGCGTTGAGTTGTGCTCTAAACTTTGGCTCTAGCCAGCTACATGGCTGAAATAATTAAATATTTTGCTTGGATTAATCGCTTGCGACAACAAGGAATACGTTTCGGCGTTTCGCTTATTCGACTGGGCATCTGTATTTTACCTACTATTTATTATATATTATGTATTACGTACTATATACAATGTACTGCATATTATATACTATGTTCTGAAAAAAATTCAAATTGAATCCAGTAGATTCCCATAAAAATTTAGTTCCGTCACTTTGGCTGAAGATATCAATTCAGTGTGGCTCAGTTTATAGTTTTTCTAATAAAATTTGTTACATTTCGAAGGACAGCTAAGATATGTACATGCTATACAACGAACTCGCCAGCCAACTTTTTCGCGGTTAATAATACTTCATTAAGTTTAAAAAAATCTTTTGAATTCGTTCGTAAATGCACGCGTTTAATTATTTCCTGCTACTAACGATTCATCTTTACTAATCCCTATCACTTTTTTTTGTTATAAGTGTGTTTTAAACTGTCCCACTAAATAATTTCGCGACCACGAACTTCTAATTCACATTTTTTATGTTTTTTTTTGTGGGATATCACTCTTTTTTGTTTTAATACATTCTAAAATAAAAATAAATAATCTTTTGTATAAAGAAATATTATGTATTTAATTGTTCATTATATTTTTTTACTTATTTTATAAGTAGGTACATAATAACAAAATGCAGAAATTCAAATTAATGTTGTTGCCTTTATAATAAATAAACATAAGATACTTTCGCGTTTCTCGGCCAAGATTTTTCCTGCACTATGGAATCATTGATCCATAAGCAGCTCGAGCTGATGTAATGACTTTGTTTCTGTATGGAATATAACACTAATCACTTCATAATTTGAACCTCCTATATGCAATTTTGCAGAAGTGACAGCTTTGATATCGCATTGCTCAATTTGAATAAACTTTTTATTATTCAGTTCGAATAATTTTAGTTGTATGATGAGAACAGGTGCTACCAAAATTATTTCCGATTTACGAATCTTCTGAGTGTACGAACGACTAACCATTTTTATATGAACACTTTTTGCTAATCATCGAATACCATCTGCCATCAATAGTGCGAGTAAAAATTTATCGAATAACTAGTAACGATATATTGAGGATATACTGTATTGTTTATTGTCTTTTACTTATGATACCCTTTCATTTGATACCCATGTCGAGAGGGCTGTGAAGAAAATGGTAATCCCGCCCTCTTGAGATGACCGCCGTGGATCTAACCATATATTGAGTATACTATATCGCTTATGGTATTCTACTTATGATACCCTTTCAATTGATACCCATGTTGAGGGGTGGTGAAGAAGTGGTAATCCGACCTCTTGAGACCACCGATATGGGTTTTACGACATAGCTTATTGTATTCTACTTATCATACCCTTTCATTTGATACTTATGTCGAGGGGGTTGTGAAGAAAATAGTAATCCGTCCTCTTGAGATGACCACCCTGCATCCCAACCATATATTGAGTATACTATATCGCTTATGATATTCTACTTTTAATACCCTTTCCATTGATACCCATGTCGATAGAGTGGTGAAGAAATGGTAATCCGCCCTCTTGAGACTCCTACCAGTTTAATATGAACGCTTTTTGTTAATCAACGAAATGATAGGGAATGTTATCTGACATCAACAGTGCTGGATTCCACTAACTTATAACGAATATATCACATTTTTAGAAATAAAGTACAATTACGAACTTTGCAAAAGTAGTAATCGGTATTTCAAAATTTAACTGTACATCTGTACTATGAACTACATATGTTTTTTATAGTACCTAACGCAATCTGACACCATAGTTGTGACTAACCACTTTTATATGAACACATTTTGTTAATCATCTAATGCCATCTGGCATCAATAGTGCGAGTAAACACTTTTCGACTAACTAGTAGCACCATCTCATTTATTGAGCAATTGAATAGAATCTAATAGAATAATTTTGAGTACCCACTTTTTTAGACTGAAAGAGAAAGAAAAAGTTCGTTTCGAAATGTAAAATATGTAAAAATAACGAAAACGAAGAATGATAGGAAAAAAAACTAATGGAATAGTAAATTATTAATATTGTGGTTATCGGTTACAAATGAAAAATTACTTATATTGCTTATAAAAAGTGATAAATTGTATATTTTTTTAAAAAACACCTTGTTTTCCATGTTTAGGCGTAAATAAGGCTTTATCTGTTTGCCCGAACTCGGCAAACTACCTCTTGCCTTGATGCACTCACTCCAAAATGGGTTGCAAAAAAATGTCTTGGAAATTAAACTATGATTTAGGATCACATGAAGGAAAATGTGTGTGAAGTGTTTAGTCAACAAATGTTGTTGGCTAAGAAATATGACTCGAAAGGAATTTACGTGCGAAAGGAAGCAAGTTACATTGTTTGGGTGGGGTTTTTGTAGGAAAGGATATCAGTTATCCTAAGATTACTTGGATATATAACTTGCACACTAATTTTTTGTTTAAATGAAAAGACTTCGACTAATGGTCACAAGCACCTGAAATCCCTTTTTAATGAAATTACCTTTTCTGGATTCAGCAGATAGCTTCCCAATAAGGCATCACTTGTCAAAATCCGAGCACTCGTTAATAATCGTACAAAAATTACGTTGCCCTTCACAAACATCACGAATTTTTGAAACCTTAGATCAGCAATTTTTGGACGGTTTATTGTTTCCCACGGTTTTATTGTTTCATACAGTTTCTGGAAATTAAAGTTAATCCCGGAATTTCCAGTAGTCTCAAAACATTTGGTCTCTGTCAAGTTTGACAAGTCCTTTACATTGATTAGTTTGCAGATATCTCCTGAAATCGTTCGAATTTCCAAATTAAATCATTTCCTTCTTAGTTTGTCAGCGGCACTTCCACACACTCAATACGAATTCGACCATGTGCTGAAGTCACTGTTGCCAGATTGAGGGTTTCCCCAAACTGGGGAAAGAAAAACTTATGCCTGTGCGAAAAATAAATTTAGTGGGGAAAACATAGCGGAAAAATTTATTTAGAGATTTTAAATCCTTTTTTGCTTATTATGCTCTGCGCTGATACAATTCGAACGAAGAAATTTATACATATTTAAAAATAAAGAATGCAATTATTTGCCTAAAGTAACATGACTCTTAAATTAAATACATTTTTAGCAATAACGAAACCTTCAGAAAAAGTTTACCACAGCTAAAAAACGACACACCAAGGGCCTTACTCTGTATTACAATATCGTGAGAATTTCTGTCGATCTCGATCGAGTATTCTCTGTTATAAAACTGACTAAATTCAACTCGTTAAGAGGAAGATTTTTCATATCTTATTAACTTTTTTCCATTCAAACTATTGGTTGTATAGACTTTATTATTTACATGATATTAAAACAAAATCACGCATTTTTAAAATTTCTGTCTGTCTGTATGTCTGTCTGCCTGTCTGTTTGTTTATCCGGGCTAATCTCGGAAACGGCTAATCCGATTATGATGGGACTTTCACTGGAAGATTCAGTATTTTTACAAGCATGTTTTAGGCTATATTTATACACTATATTAGCCCCACCTGTATGTATATTTGGCTGTACGTAGACAAATCTTGAAACTTGATTTTGACCCACTTCCATATAACCGATCAACTTCAAGTTTTGCACACATGTGCAGTTCACGTGACAATCCATCTGACCATTTTGTAAAAATCAAGATGGCGGTTCCAGCATGGTGGCCGAATTTCGCAATTGTGCTCCCCGACCCCCGACATGGGTATCAAATTAAAGGGTATGACAAGTAAAATACAATTATCTATGAGGCCTCATTCAAAATTCATAATGGCGGCCAATTCAAAATGGCGGACTACCTTTTTCCTTACAACCCACTTGATATGGTTATCAAATGGGGCGCTAGCGAAAATTTCCTGTGTTAAAAAAATAAGAATGTAGGTAAACAGTCCCCCGATTAAACCGAAAATTTGAACCCATGGTGGAACGAAACCGAGTGAAGACTTTTTTTTATCATTCCAAATCTAGATCTGAAAGAGCTCTATCTAAATATTTATGTTCGCCAAAGTTGACGTACTACATGTAGTCTTTTTCTTTTTGGAAGAAGTTGTGTGGTAAGGGCTGCCTATAGTTCGATATGTACTTAAGCACCAATGGATAGCTCTTTGAGGTCTACAATTGGAACGAAATTATGAGATGCACACCGAAGACCTGCAACAGAGCACAGAGGTAGCCATAATGAACCGACTAAAAATTAAATTTCTGTGCAATTGGTAAATAAACCATGGGATAACTGGGACATAATACTTATAAGAATGGATAACAAATTACAATGAATCACAGAGACTCCCATATGATATTATACACTGTAATATCCCTTAATATTTGTTTATTGGAAAAAAGGATATAATTTTACAATCTACGCGAATGAAACGCTGTCACAGCCAGATATTGTTCTTCCAATTGGTGCAAATACTAGGGATCATTATGGTTTTCCATTTAAAACTAAAGTGTTACAAGATTGCATTACAATTATGAATGATGGTTGCCTTGGAATGGGATGATGTACCATGGTATATATAGTATCTATTGAAGCCGTTAACTGAACATGCAAAATTTCGTGCAAACGTTGCCAGTTGTCCCTACAGACATCGATCAATAATAACAAGAGTGATTAGGCCAATGGTAAAGCAGATGGAAAAGATGACATCCCGCCAGAATTTTTGAAAGCCGATTCAAACCTAATAGCTTAGGGGGCAGCAGGGCGGATTCCGGAAGGGCCGCTCATGTATTGATCATATTAACACTTTCAGAATAATAGTGGAGCAGTTTACTGAATTCCGACCCCCCCCCTTAACTTGCCTTCGTAGACTATGAGAAAGGCTTAAGGCTAAATCCAGCCAAAACAAAAGAAATGCGGGAAAATGCAAATACCATTGAACGGACAGGGTTGAATAACCGTGACGAGGAACTGGTATATAAATTCTGCTACCTCGGTAGTGTTATTACCGAAAATGGTGGTGCTGAAGAAGATGTCAGTTCCAGAATAAATAAAAAACGAGGCGCATATGCATGCCTGTTCCGCATACGGAGATCCACACAGATCTCAACTAACACCAAACTGCGGCTGTTCAACTCCAACGTTAAGGCAGTACTTATGTACGGTTCAAAGTCTAGAAATGAACAAGTCTTTCATCTTCATATGGTTGATGAGTGAAAGGCGAATAGCTTTAGGCACAAGCTCTTCAAATGACGATGGCAGGCTATCAGAGAGAGAATGCATCATTATACGCGTTTGCACACAACCAAACAGCGGAAACTTTTATGAGTTTATATGGGGATAAAGTTAATGTATTGGTGCATATGTGCTCGTTTGTTTTGATATATGAAAGAAAACAGCTGATTCAATTTTCTTTCCTTTTCTGTTCTGCATACTTTTTTTTATGTGATAGACTAGAGGCTTAGGGAAAGCCCCTTTGTACTGTTCGAGTGCATTGTCGAACAGCAGCTCTAGCCGGAAGATAGAGAGAAGAAAGAGAGAAGTAGGACAAAAACGACCTCTTTTTCAAGTGTCAGCCACATGTTAATTTTTGTTCAATTTTAAAATCTGCCCTTATCACAATGGGCTAAATAGAGTTAATTTTTAATACATTTTTGAATTTTTCATTTTAATTCACCTGAGACAAAAAGACTCGCGCAACCAGCCGGCCGTGTTGGACGGAGCGGCAAACTTTGAAGATTTGGAGGGGGGGGGGGGGCGTTCCGGTTCCGGAGTGACTCAACAAAATTCTCAGATGTAGTCGAAGGATCAATAAAATGTTTAAAAAAATTGTTGTCATACCTTCAGTAGTTTTCTTGTAAAAAAAAGATCCGTTTTTTGGCTTAAAAAATCGGACAGTCCGCTTAACTGCACATTTTGGCTTAAGACAATTTTTCTTGAACCAAGCAAATAATGTTTTGGATATAGCGGTTTGGTTTTATAGTCCAGTTAAATTAGAGGTTTGACTGGAAGATAATTCGGAAGTTGCTGAAAATTGGTACAGCCTTTAAAAACATCATTATACATAAGCTGTAGAGACTACCACGTGATTGGACGACTGCAAACTTTTTTATTCAAGGTTAAAGGGTCAAAATATCAGTTTTTTTGCAAATATATGCTAAACCGTACGTCTTATCAGAAAATAGTGTTTACAAAGTTTGTAGATTAGGAGATTATCTACAAAATAATATATTATACATTTTCTCGTAGGAATTGCCATTTCTGAGATATTGTCGTTTTAATAAGTAAAAATACTCATATTCTATCATTCCCGACTTGTAAGGCTGCTTACACACCAAACTCGACATCGACATGACACGACGAAATTCGACAACATTTTTCTGTCGCGACAAACATCTATCATTAAGCGAGTCTATTCACACTGAATTCGACATCGACACGACACGACAAGATTTTCTGTTGTGACACACATTTATTCTTATTATTAAACGAGTGTATTCACACTGAATTCGACATCAACACGACACGACAGAACTCGACAAGGAAAAAAACCGTTACCGACGAAGGGCTTCACATTCAAATCAGTTTATATCCACTGAAGGCGACACGAGGAAAAACGTCGAACGACGACTTTCGACACGTCGAGTACTTATGCAGTGACTTTCGTTGTGTCGAGTGGTTCTGGTTGTCGAATGGTGTCGAGGTGTCGAAGTTGGTGTGTACGAAGATTCGACAAAAATTTTTTTGTCGATGGACGTTTTGTAATGTCGTGTCGATGTCGAGTTTGGTGTGTAAGCAGCCTTAAGGTCATCAGAAGTTTAATAAATCCTTTGTTGGACTACACGGCTAATATTTTCAGGGGTGATTACTGGATGCCTTTGGAGAAAAAAATTGTTTTACAGAGGGCGGCTATCTCCACTATCCACTAAGATTACAGGGTGATTAGGGAAAAAAAATTTTTTTTTTAAATTTACTGAAATTGGAATTACTCCTAAAGTAATTATCGTAAAGTAACCTAATTAGGCTCATCTTTTAGGTAAATGTGTATTCTTTTATTTGGTATAAAGCACAGCAACCTGAGTGACTCCGTTCAAAAAATATGTATGCTCAAACCAATGCTTTGCCTCAAGACCTGGCATATTTCTTCGATTTTCTCAGAAAATGCGTTACTAACAGTACATTTTTTTTTGCTTTTCTGATGCATCAAACTATTACCTACAATATTTCCATACACAATAAGTGTTTATTTTGAGTAGTTTTGTAGGTAGTAGTAGTAGTAATAGTTTTATCGCCATTTATTTTGAGAGGTCGTTTATACTAAATAACTAGTCTCCATGCAATGATAGCTGAAAATGATCACTGGCAAGGTGTTGGAGAATAAAATTATCTATAAAATGAGCCCTCAACGAACTCTGTCAGTTGATTTGGCTCAAAGTTATGGCCGCTCAAAGTTCAACCTTGATCATGTGGTTGGAGTTGAATGCAGTTTTTTGCGATTAACTCGTAAGATATTATATTGTGTGGGTTAATGCCGATTACCAAACTTAAAGTGCTAGTAATTGCCTTTAGAATAAGCCCTTAGTCGTCTTTCTTGCTTGTATATTTTGCGAGTAATCCAACGCCAAAGTTCGTACTGCACATGCCTGAAATAACTGATAACGCCATTTTTTTGAATATCTCGTTAACGGTGGCTCATATGATAATGTAGTAAACTGCAGAAATACGGGCATTAAAATATCTTTCGGGTGGGCTATTGGCCGAAGGTCTATGTCGTTTCATGTCCGCGACATAACTGGTGAAAAGTCAACAGCGAAGGTTACGACACTTCTCGACGAATAACTCGCTTCCAGCCAGTTTCGTGTGTCGGATGAATTCGAATTTTATGTAACGCCCTGAATTATCTATATTTTGGGTTATTTAACAACTTTGGAAAATTATAATAATGGGAAATAGTAGCTAAGAATTATGATAGAAGAGATAAGCAACACATTAAGTAAAAATTACAAAAAAATATTAACAAACGGGAGATGCAGATACATTTCATGCAAAAAGCACAAGAGTATGAACGAGACAGAAATGTTTCTTGATTCCCTTCCCCCTCCCTATTGCAATGTTTACATTTAAATGGAGGCAACATCGGAACAGAGCACGTGTCGGTATAGAATTTGAGAATGCATACGTAAAAATTGCGTGTTGGTACAGCACTCAAGTTATTTGATTACACTTATTGTCCCTTATTGTCCACCACTTCATTTTTTATCTTTCTTTCACACACATTGCATGTAGTGAGAAAGTAATGCTGACTCCTTTTATCACAGATATTACTTCTCTGATATTTTGACTCACTCGCATTAAAATTTTTATCAGCTGATCTCAAGGACAATGAAACATCTTTAAAAATTTGTTGCTACAGATACGCGGGCCGACGAAATTAATGCACTCTAAAATGATCACTTAAAACAAAATAGGAGAAAATCTCCATTTAAAACAAAATATGAAATCGCAATCTTAAAACTCAGAATTCAGTACTATTCTCCTCAACATACCATATAGAAAATATTCTGAGATAAAAGATATGACATTGAGCTGCTCGCTATTCTTTGAAAGTTCGTAATAGACTTGGAAATTTTGATGAGCGACATTTATGACTACTTGCAAAATATCAACACAACTAAGTCGAATAATAGACCAGTGCAGATAATTTTTGAGAAAAAAAAATTCTTAGCAGTATATGGAAGGTGGGAAAATTTAGGGTAAATGTTACATAAACAAGGAAAAATCGAGAGCACCGCAGCAGATGAACGGAAAGGGGGCGGGGGAGCCAAAATGTGAGTTTTAGGGGGTTAAACGTGTTTTTTTTGCGATATCTGAGAAAAGTACACCTCCTATCGAAAAACGTTAAATGTAAACGTTGTAGATAATTAAAAGATCTAGAGCTTTTGTTCAAACCATTTTTCGACATAACCTCAAAAAATGGAAAAAAACGTCAAAAACCGAGTTTTTCGTTTATCATTTTTATCTTTCACAAAAATGATCCAATTTTAATGAAATTTGAGGAAAATGTAGATTTTCATGTTTCGAAAAGGCCCAATTTTTTTCAAAGCGATTGGTTGTGTAGTTTTGCTTTTATGACCTTAATTTTAAAAAAAGGCCCTGTTTTCAATCAAAAAAGTTGGCGAACGAATTTTTGATTTTGAAAATTTTGAAGACGGGTTTTTTTTCGTTGAATCCTCTACTTTAAGATGGTGTAAAGAAATGATAGTGTCACAATAGAAAAACATCGATAAAAATTCGAAAAACCAAAAACATCCTTTTTCAAATATAGATTTTTCCGTTAACTTCGCTAATTCTTTATCTCTGTTTGACATAAAGCTTTAAGAGTGGCGCAAAACTGTTTTAATGCAATATATTATAAGGGAGCTTCATGTAACAGTTTCAGATGTGAAAAAATTAGTTTAAACAATTATTTCACCCAAGAAAGCAAGGGAAAAATTACAGTTTTAGGCCGGCCCGAGCAACTTCTTTTATTTAATTTATTGCCTAATAAAATGATTTTTTTGAGTTTATGAAGGTATAGTTAGAAGATTGATCTGATACTACATATTTGATGATGGAAAAATGAAGTACCATTGCGAGTAACTATACTAGTATTCCTTCAGAAGCATTAAAACCGGTTTTACAAGTTAATCTATGTCTACACTGGTTTTCTTTCATCATGGGTGTAGGTAATACTTGCTACCCGCGAGTAAGACGTGTAAGGAAATTATAAAATCTGCAAAAGACTTCGATTTTGGCACTTGTTTTTTATGTCAGCTGCACTCATGAAACCAAAAATATTGTTCAAACGGTTTCAAATGAGAACACGAGAATAAACATTATTCAACTTATTAAAGACAAAAAACAAAATAATACAGCAAAAACTGTGACCCGACATCCAGTTTTACTGGGAAAAGTAAAAAAACGATCGTAAAATTACTGCTTGGTAACCAAAATTTATCAAAACTGGCCGAAATTTTCTATCAGAGAAATGCAGCCAAATAAGCAATAGCTCAAAATGGACTGAAGCTAATAGCAAAAATTACTCAGAAAGATACGACAATGTAATCCTTTCTGTGCGAAGAAAAAGGAAAGTAAAAATCTATTCATTCTAATCTATTCATATACGCGCTCCGGAATGGCGAGAGGGCGGAGCAACGGCAAACTACACACACACAAGCAGAGCAGGAAGTACACGAAGATGGTACATGAATTCACACAAGCAAAATAAAAGTCCAGACGGCACAAAAAATTGCGGAGAAGAGAAATCAGTGCGTCTCTTTCGCACTTCGTGAAATAACATTTCTTTATTTACCCTCTCTTTCTTCGATTTTTGTTTTGTTTTTAAATTGAATTTTGTCTCCCTTGCACCTTGTCGATTGATATATTCACTCGCAAGGGAGCTTATGGGAAATTTTGAGAGCGTCGTATCTTTGTGGGTAATTTTTGCTAATAGCGTCTCTGTATAAGTGTAAAAGAAAAGATGTTTCCTTAAACGAATTAAGATTTGAAATGTATCAAACCGCTGCAGCAAGATCTTCGTTCAATTTAGAAAAGCTACCACCAACCGAGAGAGCACCAGAACAACACTGCTACAGGGTCTATTTTCAAATTCAGACTTGGCTGGGTAACGAACTGAAAGCTACAGATTGGGGGTGGAAAAACCATTTAAACGGAATAACACCTAAATTTACCGAAAAGAAATTAATTCCTGAAAGTTTGCTTAAATCTATCTGCTGCAGCTGTGAAACTGGTTGTGATTGTAAAAGATGTGGCTGTCGAAAGCATGGAGTAAAATGCTCCCTTTTATGTTCCAATCACTGACATATAGAATGGACTGCTTATGAGAAATTTTTCATGGCACCAATTTGTTCCATAGGCTAAAAACCTTTTTTCACTCCATGTAAACACCGGAATCACTTTTGAAATTTACATTTTTTTAAATACGTACTTAAAACATTAAAACAACACAAATATTTTGTTTAAAAAAATTAATAAACACTATTTTCACTTTTTCACCTTTTAAAATGCCTTTTTTTCATTAATTTGCAAATTTTATGTGTATCTGATTTAAGTTCTTAACGCCTGTCTTAGCAACTGACATTCTGTATGTCAAAATCCGGGGGCTTATGGGGAAAAGAGCAAAAGATATAAACATTACTACACCCGTCTATTTTTTTCTAATTGATTTAACGCAAAAGATATAAACATCACTATACCCGTCTATGTTTTTCTAATTGATTTTATTTCTGAGTGCTTCTGTCAGTTTGGGGGCTTATGGATGAGCGAGCGACTATACCTTTTTGGTGCCATCGGTTTGTATGGTAATAATTGCTGATGAGCAGTCCATTATTATATGTCAGTGGTTCCAATTGTACCGGAGCCAACAACTGTTCAAATTCTGAAAATCAACCAATAGAAGATCTCAGCGATTCGGAGGAGATTATTAATAATGAAGATTGTGATGAGCTTGAGGACCTTCACGAAGTCGATGACTTTATTGAAGATTCTCAAGAGATTGAAAAATGTGTTGAGTTTCATGATGAACAGCATCTCTCCAAAAAAATGAGGTATGAATAATTCTTTTACAACATAACAGCATTCGAGTACGCGAACACACTTATTATTTAAACACGGCATAGTCTTTGCTCATGGGCAATTGTATTTAGCAGCCAGTAGAGTGTAATACAATAAAATGTAATATATGACATTAGCAAATAATAAAAATTGTTTTTTGGCATTGCTTTTTCCAACTATAAAAAATTTGTTTCAGTTTTCAATTTTGTTTTATTCTTCTCGAAAAATTTTGTTATTGAAGACTTATAGACTTATAAAATGGTGCTCGAATGTCGAGTGCTGGGTTCTACCAGTAAGTTTTAATGTACAAGCCATCACAATACGTAGAAATATTTTTTTTGGCCTAAAACGGAAAAATCGATATTTGAAAAAGCATGTTTTTGGGTTTTCGAATTTTTATCGATGTTTTTCTATTGTGACACTATCATTTTTTACACCATCTTAAAATAGAGGATTCAACGAAAAAAACTCGTCTTCAAAATTTTTAAAATCAAAAATTCGTTCGCCAACTTTTTTGATTGAAAATGGGGCCTTTTTTTTAAATTAAGATCATAAAAACAAAACTACACAACCAATCGCTTTGAAAAAAATTGGGCCTTTTCGAAACATGAAAATCTACATTTTCCTCAAATTTCATTAAAATTGGATCATTTTTGTGAAAGATAAAAATGATAAACGAAAAACTCGGTTTTTGACGTTTGTCTCCATTTTTTGAGGTTATGTCGAAAAATGGTTTGAACAAAAGCTCTAGATCTTTTAATTATCTACAACGTTTACATTTAACGTTTTTCGATAGGAGATCTACTTTTCTCAGAAATCGCAAAAAAACACGTTTAACCCCCTAAAACTCACATTTTGGCTCCCCCGCCCCCTTTCCGGTCATCTGCTGCGGTGCTCTCGATTTTTCCTTGTTTAAGTAGCATTTATCCTAAATTTTCCACCTTCCATATGCTTCTAAGAATTTTTCTAGTTTTTGGCTTTTCAAAAGCGTATCTGCACTGGTCTATAATGTCAGTAATGTCGCAAACGTTGTAATACTTACATCAGTGAAACATCGAGCATATCCTTGCACTAATTTGCACATTTTTGTATTGCCAGTACCGGTCGGACGGTATGACCAAAGGGAAATAGCAACCCTTTTCAGGATAAAATCAATAGCGTCGTCTTATAATGTTGCCAATGTTAAGTTGTAGGTAATATATTCTGTATAGGTAACTAAAATTTTGTATGTACCCAAAATTATTTTTTGCAGATTTGGTTTTTGTTTCATTATACCCCTTTCTTATCTCGGACTATGCATAATGCATGTACACACAATTAAGTAATTAAATAAAATAATGTTTAAGCTAAAATTTATCTATTTAAACGAATTTATAATAATATTTAATATTTAATTTATGAGTGCAGTCATATTTTAAAAATGGGAATTTTCACACGAAGTTTGAGGAAATCAATTTCAGTGGGTCTGGCAAACACTGGCTAAGGTGTAGCGAACGAAGTACGAAGGAAATGTTCGTTTGCTAACGTTCAGGAAAAACAAATTCTCTAGAAGAATCTTATAGATTTACCACTAATATCGTTATATAAACTAGCTTCTCTCAGGATTACTTTGGCACCAGTTTTGGTACTAGTCAATTTCCCACTAGTGTTGAACGTATTACTAATCTTAGAAAAGAAGTCAGTTTATTCTGCCTACGTATTATACTGGGAAGTTGATCGTGTGGACTAAAAGGGTCAAACCCACAACCCAACTAATTTGATTTATTATTGGTACCTATCAATAAAAATTAATTTAATTTTTTTATGATTAAAATTATTGGCCAAAAATCCCCACACACCTAGTTTCCTTTAATTATTTTTCAATTTGCTTCTTTTGCTGCTTCAGGTAGTATACCGTTCGATTTATAAATGCTTGAATAACCTACGGCCGACTGCGTCAAACACACCCCATCGCTTTCATCATTGTTTTATCAGCTTATATAATATTTGACAAAACGTCTGGGTGGAAGCGCAGAATCTGTCAAAAATTATCGCAATAACGAAAGTCAAAATTTGCAGGTGAGTATAGGTCCTAATTTGTGTAACAAGCATATCGCATTGGAATCAAATCATATTGACATAATTCGCAACTTTTCCTAACTAGATTTACGATTCACGGCAATTTTTCGTTTTATCAGATCGGCATTAACAGAGTTGTCTCGAGGAGAAATGGCGTGAAGATCACTAAACATGAAAGCAAGATCATTTAACACAATGGTCTCGGTACTCAACTTGCAGAGCTTGTGTGCATAGCTCTCTGTTGGTGATAAGATTTTGTGCTCTACTAATACAAGAGTATGGCAAGGAAAGTTTCACCTTAGCTATTGTTTTATTTCCTGCCTGAGTTCAGTGTCAATTCGCCGGTAATTTTGTTTGTTTTTTCTTGAGAATATTAAAGGGTTAAATACATCAGAAAAGGCGTTGTTTTATCATATTCTCGCGTGAAGTTGAATAGTGAGGATGGCGTGTTTAGCTACCGGCTTATTTTCAGTTTCTGTGTTTGTTGTCTGTGTTTCAAAAATTCTTGCATACGAGTCTGATTTCTTCGATTATAACACCACGTTACCCAAAAATCCGAAAATATTCGATAAGGAGTTGTTTTATGCAGCATCACGATTACCAAGGCTTTTTGATATTCAAACCGTGGACGATGACCTAAAGGTAGTTTAACAAATTAAACACAGTCTAATTAAACTGAAATTAATTACAGGTAAGCGCCGATTTTGGAATTCCGTTCTTTTCGGTGCCTGTTAAAAAAACGATTCTCGCTGCGAAGGACATGGCCAAGGTAAAATTAATTCTTTCTGTTGGTTCAAGAATTTGATTTCGAAGTTAACTCCATAGAACTTAATGGATTTTGATATGACATCAATGATGTCATCGGGCATTATGGGATTTATAGGAGCGACTTTGGGCTCTTCATTTTTTGCAACAGCACATGATTGGTCTAGTTTCAAAACATCGAGACTAGAAGAAACGAACTTTGTGTGGCACCCACTTAAAGCAATGTATAATACTGCTAAAAATTGGATTTCAGGTGAGTTATTATTTCAACTAAAAAATAATTTTCATATTACTTTGAACTACAAAATAACAGAAAAGGCCTGTTCCTTTCGTACTTTCAAAGATCCTTAAGGTGTTAAAGTTTTGTTAGATATTTTGTGTGGTCAGGAATCAGCCTCAATCAGTGCCACTAGTCAGTATTACTAATTTTGGTTCATCTCGTATATTATCAGTTACATGAATAATGGAAGCTACATATTTCACAAATTAACATAAAATATTTCACAAATCTTTTGATGTGTACACTTATACCGTGTTTTTTTTTTGTGGCAAAATGAAGCTTAGGAGTCACCCTTTGTACTAGTCCGTCAGGTCTTACTAGTCATGGTGCAATGTATAGTAGTAAGCTTGATCTGAAGGAAAGATGAAATAGCATAGGTTAGGGGTCTGGAGTAGATGTCGATGAACCTTGCGTTTGAACTCTGAGATGTTATATAAGCTCGGAAACACCGACTACGGAAGAGATTTCCACAATCGAGTTGTTCTAGTTACAAACGAACTGCTAAAACGCGTGAAGGGGAGGGCTGAAGGGTAAATGGGCGAGTTGGTTAGTGTCCTGTTGCGGGAGAAAAATTGCTGTGTAGGCAGGAGGTTTTTGATTTCAGTGGAGCAGTCGCTATGAAAATAGCGGTAAAACTTCCTGAGCGCTGCTACATTCCTACGGTGGCCTAAAGGATCAATGCAAAGGGTGCTATCGCCAATGAGTTTGATGGCGAGGTTTTGCACATTGTCTAGCCAAGCCAAGGTGGTTTAGGGGCGCCCGCCCAGATATACGAGTTGTATTCAAGGCGTGGTCGAATGTAGGACTTGTAGATTGAAGCCAAGGCAGCTGGATGAAGGAGAAACTTTCATCTCTTAAGGAAGCATTGATACGCTTGTTTGGTTACATGGCTTTCGGAAAAGTATTCCAACTGAAATCATTCTGGAAATGCTTCTTCGGACAGAATGAATTTTTGCTGTCTTTTCAAATTGTTGACCTATAACGGAGAATATGCAATTTGTGAAAATGGATAATTTTTCTAACGAAATAACCAATCAATTCTATTAAAACAACTAAATAATAAACACTTTAACAGTAAAAAGAACTGTAAATTAAGGTTATTACCACAGTCAGGTGTTACATGGCATTCTTTCTAAAAATCCATTCTCAACCAAACAAAATTTTGCTTCCAAAACCAGAATACTTTCGGAATGTTTTAAAGTCAAGTTAACGGTTAAATGGACCATGTTATTTCGAAAAACATTCCCAGAACGTTCTGAATCATCCAATGGCGCTACAGCCCAAATCGAGGCTTGGCCTCCTCTAAGGAACTTCTCCAAGTTTGACGGTTCCTTGCAGCAGTTCTCCAATTCCGAATGTTTAGCATTGTCTCATCGTCAGGCGACACAGAGTCCATCCTAGGTCTACTTCCCGAAACTCCTGCCACCAAGAGCGGAATACGATTATCGTCCATCGTGGGCGGCTAGTCTTAGTCTGTTGATTTTGATTAAAGTTGAAAGTTCTGGGTCGTCAAAAATTTCATACAACTCGCTGCTGTACAGTGCTGGCAGATCAGGGGAATCTTACCTATATTTGGTTGAATTTTAGCTCGCCAGGGGAATTTCAGGGGAGAAAAACCGTCAGAGAAATTTCTACGGGAGTGCAATTTTTAGGTATGTTGTTGATTTAATTGAGCCAACTTAGAAAATAACTAGTTGGGATGTGGGCTTGACCCCTTCGGTCCACACGATTAACTTCCCAGTATGATGAACGAAGATGGAATAAACTGACTTCTTACAAAATAGTTATACGCTTAGCACTAGTGGGAAATTGACTAGTGTCAGAACTGGTGACAAAGCAATCCTGAGAGAAGCTAGTTCAAATAACTATAATAGTGGTAAATCCACAAGATTTTTCTAGAGAATTTGTTTTTCCTGAACGATAGCAAACAAACATTTCCTTATTTCGTTCGCTACACTACAGCGGGTGTTCGAATTCGTATTGAGCGTATTGAAGGGCCGTTGATAAACTGAGAAGCGAATCACTTCATTTGGAAATTCCAAAGCTTTGCGGAGATATTAACAAAACTAATCAATGTAAAGTATTTGTCAGACTTTTTTTTGTGACAGGGAAAGTCCCTTTGTACTGTCGACAATCTATTTTTTCGTATACATTGTCGAACAGCAGCTCTAGCTGGAATATATAGAGAGAAGAGAGAGAGAAGAGGCGGAAGGAACTGTCACTCATAGTCGCTATATATTTTTATTCCACCAACTCGACAAATAGAACAAATTTTGCGGTAACTACTGGAAATCCCGGGATGAACCACAATTTCCTGAAACTGTATCACGCGTAAAAAACAATTCCCCGTCAAAAAGTGCTAATCCAAGGTTTGAAAAGTTCGTGATGTTTGTAAAGGATAACGAAATTTTTGCATGATTTTTAAAGGTTGTCGGATTTTGACAAGTGACGTTTTGTTGGAAAGCTATCACTATGCAGAATTAAAAAAATCATTTCGTTTAGATCGGGTCTCATTGCATCAAGTTTATTACATACTAGCAAAAACCCGCGTGCGTTGCAACGCCTTTTAATAAATGAAAATAGGTGTGTATAGTCCGGGATAAAAAAAGGTATAATGAAACTAAGAAAAAAAATTTGCAAAACATGATTTAGGGTACATAAAAAATGTAGTTATCTATAAAAAATATGTTACCTACCTATAACTTTTTTTAAAACTCGAGGTTCAGCACCATCTATCGGGAAAACTTTGTACTATGTGCACAACAGACACATAGCCAATCATATTACGACTCGCGCGCATAAATTTTTGAATTCCCAGGTAATTAACACCCTGTGCAGAACTCCCCCATAGCTTCAGCATACTTAAACATTTTTTCCCCAAAAATAGTTCTAAAAAAGGTCATCAATTTTGCAAAATTGAAACTGCCCGAAAATTCACAACTTGTCGCCCCGAAAAAATCGAATAAAAACATTTCGGCTTGAAACGAACATTGGCAACATTATAAGACGACACTACTGATTTGATCTGTATGTGTGAAATCTTGCATTGCTTCGTTAACGGCTTCAATAGACACATTATGTGCCGTGGTGCATTTATCCCAGGACCAGTCCCAGACAACCCTCATGTAGTATTGTAAAACTTGAGCTTTGTTCGATCAGTATCTTAAAAATAGAAAGAGCTGTTTTTCCTTATGGGAGTAAAGTTGCCGCAACCTCTGATAATGACCCTGCTACGGTAACCCTTTTATCTGCCCGTATTTTGGGCAATATGAGATTAGTTAAGAAAGTCATGACAGTGCCTCCTGGTGGACGAAGTAAAAAAACCGTGACACTCTTTACCTATATTCTTGTTTTATTAACACCGAAACTTTTGGCAAGCGCCCCACGTTTTTTTACGTTTCCAAAGGTCCTTCCCATATACTGGCTGGCGCAATTAAAATTTTAAATTTGAAATTATTTTTTACTTTTTCGTTTATTACGATAGCATTATGATAGGCATCTCGTTTTCTTCAAGCTTTAGCTTGTCTATATCGTACCATAGTTGTTTTTGCCCTCTGTGAGTTTTAGTGGTTAGGGGCCATCCATAAATTACGTCACACGAATTTCATGATTTTTTGCCCCCCCCCCGTCCTTGTCACAGCTGGTCACATTTGGAAGACCCCCCCTCCCTAGTGTGACGTCACATATTGTGCAATTTTGCATCTAGAAGTTATTAAACTAAAACATCAGTTCCGAAATTAAATATATTTCTATTTAAATTATTTTTTAATAAAATTAACATAAAATGAACAACAAAGAGACGCTCTGTAGGATAGAAAAATAATACACAGATCACACAACCGCCATTGCGCGTGTGTCTGTCACCAGCTTTAACGCGAGTTTTTTCGGAACGTATCCTTCGCGTAATGAGCAGTATTACTACACATATTTAGATATATTAGATTTTGAAATGTGACGTAACAAAATTTAAGACCCCCCCCCCCCACCCCTTGTCACACAATGTCACACTTCGCCGACCCCCTCCCTCCCCCCTAACGTGTGACGTAATTTATGGATGGCCCCTTATCCGTGTTCTAAATTTCACTTTGGCGAGATAGTGGTCGGAGCCATAGAGCGCTCCACTCGTACTTCTCACATCCAGTATACCCGTGGCCCCTCTTCTCTCAATCTAGACGTGGTCAATTTGATTATTTGTTACCCCGTCGGGTAACTGCCACATGATCTTATGACTATTTTTGTGTGGGAACATTGTCGAACTTACTACCTTTGAGTTCGAGCTGGCGAGATCGATCAATCTACTACCATTGTCATTTGTAACGTTGTGTAGGCTGTGCTTTCCTATGACTCTAGACACTCTTCTTCTTTTCCTACTTTGGCGCTCATGTCTCCAAGCACCATTTTAATATCGCTTGATGGTATTAATCTAATGGCGTGTGTTAGATCTTGCTAGAATGCCTCTTTCTCCTCGTCCGTCTTCTCTTCTGTGGGCGCGTGGACATTTATGAGACTAATGTTGTGTAGTCTTGTTTTGATGCGAAGCGTACTTATTCTATTATTTACTGGCTTGAGGTCAACAATCAGTGATTTAATTTTCTTTTCCACGATAAAGGTAACACCGAACTCTCTTCTTCCATTCGATGAACCACTGGAGAGTATCGTGTGGTATCTGAGATCCATTATGCCACTGCAGTCCATTTGGCTTCCTGTAGAGGGGTGATTACTATGTCGTATATTTCCAGTAATAATAAAAGCGAACGCAGAGCGCCCGCCCTGTTTAGCGGGTTTTTACGGTGAAAGGTTGTCAGCCTGCCGCCCAAACTCCAACCTGGAGGACCAGTCCAGTAATTGTCATATAACAACAGTATTAGTATCTCGTACTCCCAAGAAGTTAATAGAGCAGCATTAGTTTACCGTATCTTGTTGATGCTCGGAGGCAGATTTATCGACAAAAGATTTGACGGGCTATCCTTAAATTGCCACTGTGTATATTTAGTAATAAACGCATTGTTAAGCAGTTAATGAGAGACAAATGCTTAAAAAGAGAAGTAAATTTGGAATAAATTTTGATTTTTTTTTTAATTTTGAAAACAAAGAGTGCAATCGATATCGAGTGCGATGCTATTAAACAAAACAAAATTATTACCTTTTCCAGGACGAGCATATCTACTTAAGGAGACTTTATTGTTGCTTGAATTTAAAATAGATTAAATATTTTTATGATTCTTTATTTTCTGTGTTACCAATATAATACCTCAAGGGTAGCACTGAGCTACCTCATGGCAAATATTGCCGGTTTAACAGTTTTTAAGTATTTGTCTTGTATACGATGTTATTGTTAGTTAGAGACAGAAGTCCTTTGTTTTACATTGCTCTTTGCAAGGACTTGTCGACATTTTGGACAGTGTATCTGCTAAATGAGCAAGAGGAACTAGTTTAATTTTAAAAATTTATAAAAGAACTGCCTTAACGTTGGAGCTGAACATCCGAAATTTGGTGTTAGCTAAGATCTCTGCGGATCTCCATATACGAGATAGGCACGCATATGCGCTTCGTGCTTTATTTATTCTGGTACTGGCGTATTCTTCTGCACCGCCATTTTACGGTAATAATACTAGCGAGGGAGCAGAATGTATCTACCAGTTCCACATCGGGGTTATTCAACGCTTTCTGTTCAAGGGTGTTTGCATTAATCAGCGTTTCTTTGGTTTTCGTCAGATTTAACCAGCCGTTATGTTGGTGTAGTGTACAGCCGTACTGTCCTCCAACGAGCCTTCTGATGCTCATCACATGGCCCAGCACTATGTTTTAATGACATTTGGTGTTTGTCCGTTGTAAGGGCATATTTTATTTTCATTCGGGTATGCTTGTGATAGTATCATATTCGGTGCAATCGAAATTTTTTTCGGGATGCACAAGTGAGAAACTTCCTGCAACTCCTTGCCAATAAAGCCGGTCTATTAGTAGTGTTTATGAAAGCACTCGTTAAAAGAAAAAGTGTTAGGTCATGTAATTAGCCTCTTTCCAGTGAACAAAGATTCATTGAGGCCTTAGAATATAAAACTAAAGAAGGGGCCATCGCCGAATTAGAACGTAGTGAAATTCTTTTTTTATGAGTGCCCACGCACTCACTTTATGAGTGTACACTACAAGCGGAAAAAGCGAGTGGGATAGAGGAGGGGCAAGAGCGAGTTAGAATTATGAGTTATCTAAATAAAAATCTTGCCCCCAGAAATGAACTTTTTACACGGCGTCACTTCGAAATCTAATCAGCTGATCCTCTTAAATTTTGCGTTTTGTTAGTTAATGCAAACAAAGTAATCTAACCAAACTAAATTTATATTATTTGAAGTATTTAGCGCAGTGATTCACATATTTATTAATGTAATTATGTTATATATGTGTTTATGAAGTATTTTATTTAGCACATTTACTTGAAGAATTCCTCGATTTCCCTCGACGAAATTCCTTATTTTTCTTATATCCACAAACTGCGCACTTCATTATTATTTTTTTTACAGAAAACTCACTCGTAAGAACTTTAATTACACTAAAAATAATTCTTAAAACTCTCTCTTTTATTTTTAAGTTAGCTTTGCGAAAAACTGTGTGTATAAACCTTATAAAAACCCCGTTTTAAAAAAGTATTCTACCGAACGCGGCAACACAAGCAATCAACTAACCCAATTTGACAGGGGTGGTAGCAGGTAACTTGTTTCAATCGACCTCTTCAAACAAAAATTCACCCCAGTTGTCTGACCCCCAGATTTCACTACGCTCATATACAGGGATTTTATACACGAGGCCTTTCCTGTAGTTCTCTATTCTAATCTTGAGACTCGTAATCTCCACTTTCCACTTCACCTAGATAGTCCATTCAAAACGCCCGTTAGGGTGTTCCAAAATAACACCGTTAAGAAAATCGAACCCTTAAGGTTTTTGGGGTCGCTGATCACGAAAATCGGGGTCCCGCGGACCTAAAATATGGGCGTCATCCTTAAAAATGCAAAAAACACCCCTTTTTAGGGGGTTTTCGCGATTATTTCAATAATAATGAAAACTAATGCAATGAAATACACTTTTTTTAATATTTATTTGCGAAGGTGGTTGATTTGTACTAAATCAAGGCGAACTTTATGATAAGGGGTAATCCTAAAGGGTTGAAACCACCCCTAAATCGGCTAAAAATAGAAAAATTGTAAAAATTACTTTTTTTTCAAGTTTATGCTTCAAATTCGATTGTGAGGGTACTGCTAGGCAAAAATAAATTATTTTCAACCCTTAAGGGGTTAAAACTACCCCTACAATTATAAAAAACAGCTTTATATAAAAAAAATTGCAAAATTTATTTTTTGCTTTTTGCATAAAATTTAGTTCAATAGGTATATCAGACAATAATTAATTATTTTCAACCCTTAAGGGGGTAAAACTACCCTTACATTAAAATTGTAATTGAAAAAAATGCAAAAGCATTTTTTTTATATAAAATTGATTTTTATAAATGTAGGGGTAGTTTTAACCCCTTAAGGGTTGAAAATAATTTATTTTTGCCTAGCAGTACCCTCACAATCGAATTTGAAGCATAAACTTGGAAAAAAAAAGTAATTTTTACAATCTGTTTAACGAACTTTTCAAAATAGCTCAAGAAGAAGCACAGAAGAACAAAATGTATACCTGTCTATTTTTTTCTAATTATGTTTACATCGCTGACATGCGCTGACGATTACAGTTCATAGGAATTTATCGTGGGAGTGAGACAGCAATAGTTTTTGGTGCCACTTTTTGGTATGGGGTTTTGCTTATTTAGCAGTCCATTACTATATTTCAATGACCCATACCAAATATCGCCCAAATGAGTAGAATATTAAATGGGAAATATCAAAATAAAATTTAAGTGTTCTATTAACACTATTGTACATAACCCTGGCATTAATTTTATGTAGCTGCTAATTAATCTATTTTAGATACAACATTGGCAGAACTACTTACAGGCTTCGAAGCAGTATTATCCAATGAGAATATGAACGTGACCAGTTGTGTGCAAAAAACCGTTTGTTGTGTGGTACAAAAGTCGAATGAGAAGGTCGAAAGCGGAACCGGAAATAGTATTACGAAAATTATTGATGCGGTTACGAGGTTGTGTTCTTTAAGGGGGTATTCTGGTGTAGTAATTTGAAAAAATTGATTTTTTTTTGTATATTTTCAAAGGTTAGACCTTTAAGAATATGTTAGAAAGCGGATTTTTCAAAATTCGAATTATTTAAGTATTAAGTATTATCAGAGTTATGTAGCCCGAAATTTTGTCTCAAACTTTAAAGGCTTTTTTCTCTAAACTACTTTTTTCGACCTGGTTGCCATGATATCTCAAGTTCTACTTAAGCAATTGATTTGAAATTTTGGAGATATATTCTTTGTATATCCCTTTATGGTCGGTAGCAAGAAATTTCAAAAATTTTTTGGTTTACTATTTTTAAATAATTTGGAAAAGTACAAAAACAAGGTCGAAAAAAAAAAATTTTTTTTTAAATCGTCTCAATTCTACAAAAATTTTTTTTATTTATTCTCCGTGGTAGGGACCATAGCGACGACCTTACTAATCAAGAATATGTTTGGTTTTTTTTTTCAGAGCACTACAAGGGTTGAAATCATGGCAACCATGACGCACCATTTTTTTTTTAGCTTCCACTTTACAAGTGCGTAACTTGCTTAATTTTTTATTTGGTTTTTTGGACATATTTTTGTTATATTCTTTACGAATCAATAAACATCGTGTAAAAAAATCGATAGTAAAAATGTTTATATTTATCTTGTTATTCTACTTGAAAAAATGCTTAAAAATTAGGCCTCTACACCAGAATACCCCCTTAATATAAAGCAGAATCATTTTAAAGTATTAATTATTTCACAGTTTTAACTGGATACTAAACTTTGTGGAAGGAACAGCACTGAGGGAGGCTATTGATGTTGCCAAAAATGATGTTGATTGTGATCATAAATTTCAAGATTGTACATGGGAAGAATCAAAAATTCAGGAGTTTTTGAAAAAGCATCTTAACTTCCTTTAGCTCTCGATGAAATACAATTTACATGATGCTATTTTTCCAGTTTAGCACTGATGTTCTAGGATAACAATAAATTAAGTATACATTCTTGAATAATGAAATCGACTAAATAACTCGCAGAAAAAGAGTATATTCTCATGAAGGTTTAGTTTTGCTGAAAACATGACTTTTATCAAAATTTGTTTTATTATAGCTTAAATATAGTCACTTTGTTTAAAGAAGATTCTTTTAATTATTAAATATAAAGTAAGTAGCGAGTTGACTTTTCTTTCTTTTGAATTCTTGGATGTTGTAGTAGTTCCGATATGCTGACTGCGAAAGATTGTTTCAAGGCGGATTTACATATTCGACGTTTTTCTGTCGCGCCGCTATTTTTTACAATTTCGACCAGTAGGAAACAATCTCTGCGACATTTTATCGATACGGCGGAGAGCTGAACGAGCTTTAACATAAGGAGATAGAAACAACTGATTGTAAGTAAAAATTGAGGTTATGTGTAACTGAAATGTGTGTTTATTTGATTTGTTTGGTCTTGCCTAGACGTAAGTAAAGAGAGTTTTTATTAAAATTTATGTGTTTGGTAGTTTAG
Organism: Thereva unica; assembly: GCA_949987705.1. NCBI lineage: Eukaryota > Metazoa > Arthropoda > Insecta > Diptera > Therevidae > Thereva > Thereva unica. The sequence continues at coordinate 87,569,155 of OX465283.1, read as the reverse complement.
TTGTTGTTGCTTTGTTTGATAATGAATGAGTCAAAAGTCACGATTGTTTTTGGCTGCGACAGAATTCGTCACAAATATAAACTAGGTGGGATGTTGTGCCTAGAGACTAGCCACTAATTACGCTTTTTAATGGTATTCTTTCTGTTGAATAACACTTCAGATTGGATGACAATATATTAAGTGGAGATTGATCCGCACTCACTTCCAAGCCGCCGGATCTGGGAATCGAGGCCAATAATTCGAATGTGTCAAATTGAAAAAAAAAGCACATCACACATGTAAACACTATAGAAAACGAATCTAAACATTTTTCTTTGGATTGGAGGAAAATCTAATGTGGTGCACTTTGCACAACAGAATTAGGTGTATTATTTTACTTAAACATACATGTCTTATTGTTAAAAATTCGGCTTACCGCACCCTAGTTTGGCCATGGAGATTCATAAGTATCACACTGACCAACGCTATACATATATAATTAATCTTGAAAAGTTTTTGTTAAAGGCTTATGTAGGTTATAAGTTGTGAGATCTAAAACTTAACAAAGTATTTAACAAACACTACAATATAATCATCATAGCTAAAAAAAAGGAAATCAAATGTAAACAATAAAATTCTTTGATTCTTCACCCACATCATGGTATATTTCTTTATTCAATATAAATAATAGTTTTTGAGCTGCAAATAAAAACTATATGCCATAATTTCGTTATCATCGGTTTTTGTTCTGGAAGCAAATTTAGAGACGTATTCATGTCAAAAACTTGTTTCATATGAAACAAAATCCCCGAAGGAAATTAAAAAAAAATTATTATGACGAAAAAAAAGCACCGCGAGCCGAAGGATCGAACTCGCAGCCCCACGGACGATGGAGTTTCCCTAGCCCTTTATAGTCCATGGAAATGGTACTTTAACATTGAAAAAATGCAGGACAAGGTTTTCTTTTTGGGATGTGTAGGGGGGGTCAGGGTGAGCTTAAGTTTGAGTTTTCGGGATTCTAACCCCCCCCCCATTTGGCCGCCATCTTGGAAAACGTATGCAAATGGGGTTTCCACTATATCTCCGAAACGGCACATCTTACCGGAAATTTGCAAGGACACTTTTTGTTTAGAATTAAATAATCTACAATTTATTACTTAGAAATTTTGTGGTAAAATGAATAATTAAGAAGTTATAAGCCTTAGAACACAAAAATTAGTCACAATATTTTCTTTAAAGGCTCTTTTTTGTTGTTTAAATATACTTCTGGTTGAAATTTCCAGACCATTTTCTCAGTTTTTGGTCTTTTGACCAAGAGCTACATTTTGAGATATTTCCCAAGTCTGTATCTGCAGTACTTTCAGAGATGAAAGTAGGCTTCAGACGGACAGACGGACAGAGCCTCTGTATAAGCTTTTTTTTTTTTTGAAAAAGCTAAAAGCATATTAAAAATCTGCGACAGAAATGAACAGCTGTGATACGGCGCAACGGAAAAATGTCAAATATGTAAATCCACATTTACAATGAAGTTGGATAATGAGAAACGAATTCATAATTTGTAATGTACGTACAAAGAGGGCTGCAGATAGCAGAAATGAGCCGAAAGGGCAAATTTGGTGTTTCTGGGAACATGTGGTTATTTCGTCGCAAGTGTTTGGCTAATGACAAACTCAAGACGTTAGGGGCTGGTAGGCCACTGATAAGGATGGAGAGATGTTGCACGTTTAATTGGGAACTAAGACAGGTCTTTGTTTTGAAGGCATTGAATTAGAAAATCGTAATGGTTTGGCCTCTAAGGCATTTTGAAACGTTTTTGGTAGAAGTTTACATATCACTCTGTTTTTTTGTAAACCTGACGATATGATTTCATGAATAAGGTAGCAATATACGTAGAATGCTCCTACATATTTAATCCGCATCCTTGGCAGGAACGACGAAAATGGGAAGATCCTTAAGCAGCAATGGCGGTGGGTGCAAGTCGCCCTCACATAAATGGTTATGCAGGTCCTGGGGGCAACCCGGACCTCTCCCTTATGCCTTGATACCGGATGGTATCAAAGCAGCATACGGCACAAGATCCGCAGAGCTGTTCAAAGCGGCGGTAGCTAGAGTTGGGGACGTTTACCCAGGCACGCGACTCAAAACACCTGGGCACCCGAGGGCCAGATCATGGTTTCCGGTGGCTCCATAGGAGCCCGAAGAAATACTCACCATGCTTAAAGCCTTCAACCTTCAAATCAACACAGATAAATGGAAAGTTATCAAAACGGAGCAGACTAACAGGCCACAATCCAAGTTATTCTGCTCCTAAATGAAGAATGCCTGAACCAGCTGGCTAAGGAAAAATACGCCGTGAGCTACAAAGCTTAGAACAGGTCGAATTAAAGGTCCATAAAACAAACATGGAACGTGGAAGCCTTAGTGGACCAAGACACCCGCTCTTGTTATATACATAAAACACAACACAAATTTGTTATATAACTTTTTTTTGTAATAATTGTTTTATTACATTAACTTTAACACAATTTACACATTTCCTATACAGATTTCCCGTTTAAATTACTATTTTATCTATCCCGTACAGGATGTCTTTTGCAAAATGAAAACATCAATTAGCGCTAAAGAATATGCTATATTCAAAACAGAAATTAACTCTCACTTCATGTGTATTTAAAAAAAGTCACAAATTATTAAAATTTCTTCAAAGAAAATAAAACTGCATAAAAATTTTACACTTTAAATAAACATACCACTATAAATAAATTAGGGGAGTTTTGTTCATAAGGCGGGAGCCATATAGTCTTCCGATCTCCGTGTTCCGTGCTCCGCTCCCTGTCAAAGTTGATTACTAAGTCTTAATACTACTTGACCAGATAAACAAAAAAAAATTAAAAACCGACTTCAGAAAAAAGCCGCACAAAATGCACAAAAAAGGATGAAATAATTGTTTGTAACTCTTAACAACATTAATCCAATCAGAATAGATCTACAAATAAGAATCACTTTTGAAGACGGTGTTATCACCTGTGGGTGATGTATTAAGGGCATAAGCCTAACAAAGAAATGAAAACAATTCCCGAAGGAAGAGTTAGTGCAATCAAAGTCAACTACTACCTGGCACCGATGCAGCGTACGTATTGCAAGAATAATTCTTCTTTTTAAATCCATTTTGAGATGTATAACACGCCGCCCCTCCATCGAAAAAAATGAAGCAGTAGCTAAATAGTTTTTGCAGTAATGTATTTGCATATTTTCCGACGAATTTAAAAAAAAACTTATTTAATACCTATGAAACAAAATTCTCCGAGGGAAATTAAAAGAAATATTTATTGTGAAGTCGATAGCTTACGGTACTATAATACTCGTCATACATACACTTTCATTTGATACCCATACAAGGACGTTTTAAAGAAAAAGTAAGCCGCCATTTTGTGTTGGCCGGCATTTTTGCCAATTGCAAAATTCGACTGCCATCATGGAACCGCCATCTTGATTTTTTTACAAAATGAATTGTGTTGTCATGCAAACTATATGTAAGTATGAGTAAAATTTGCAGTTGCTCGGTTATAAGTGGGTCAAAATCAAATTCAACCCTTTTTATACAGTACACACACATACAAATCAAGGAAATATATCCTAAATTTCCATTGATAGCGGGGAAATCAAATGTATTTATTATTTGATTCTTCATCCACGTCATGGTAAATTTCTTTATTCAATATAAACAATAGTTTTTGAGCTGCAAATCAAAACTCTATGCTATAATTTCTTTATCATAGGTTTTTGTTCTGGAAGCAAATTTAGAGACGTATTCATGTCAAAAACTTGTTTCATATGAAACAAAATTCCCCGAAGGAAATTAAAAAAAATATTATGACGAAAAAAAAGCACCGCGAGAGGAAGAATCGAACTCGCAGCCCCACGAGCCCCATATGAGGGTACTTCTCCCTGGCCTCTGCGCCATGGCAGATACCATAAGTGGTTGACTAATATGTTAATAAATCATTTCAGAAAGAAACAAAAGAGAAAAAGAAAACAATTTGCCCCGACCGACCAGTGCTCGACCCTGCAACGCCACACGCCGCTGGATCGAGGATCCAACGCGCTACGCACTCTCCCACCGGCCTTCTACCAGTTTTGCAACAATAAAGTAATTTGTTCGGTGCCTATTACTACGTTTCCATGACAGCTTGAGTACTCGAAGGCTTGAAAATCTCAAGAACTCGAGCGCGTATATGCTCTACCTACTTGAAGCGGCATATTAGCTTGAACTGAGCTTGAGTTCTTTAGCTGTCATATGAAGTTACTATTATATTTCTTTTATTTCTCCATTTTATGGTGCTTTTATTTCTTCATAAGTATTTTTGTCTCCTCATATTCCCACACATTACCTTTAGACACATTTACAGGCCTAACTTTCGCAATTTCGAGCACTCAAGCTTTCAAGCTCGGTTTACATGACAAGCACTCGAGCCGATCACAAAAATCTTTTTGATCGACTCCAGTCGAGCTGCTTACGTTTACATTTGTACTTGAAGTACGCTTCAAGTAAGCTTCAAGCTGTCATGGAAACGCACTATATGAAATGTTTAGGTTGAACTAATTTTAATAGTTTTTTATGCCTAACTTCGAACTCCTTTATCAGAATTTCGAAAAAATTTAACGGGACCACCGTGGGAAACTCCCCCTTCAAATGAACCAAATATAAAGCAAAAAAGTTATTGTATTACAAAGTTATGCGTGAACAGGACTACAAAAAACCTACACGTCGAATTGAGTAACCTCCTCTCTTTTTGAAGTCGGTTAAAAAAGAACGGAACGATAAAAACACGTTAACGGAGAAGATAAGCAGATTTCAACAAGCGTTACCTCACTTTTTTGTAGAGTAAAGCCTAGGCCACATAGCACACGTGTTGCGAGTTCCGTCTACCCGTTTTCCGTCTCTCCATCTTTCCATGTTCCGATATTTATTTGTATGTTAGCCACAATTATCCGTTTTCTGTCTCTCAGCTAAAATTGACTCTAGTACTTTTCCACCTGAGCTCGTGCCGAAAAGTACCAAATTAGATTCAGGGCTTTACTATCGACCAAACAGAAAATTCTGGTAAGAATGGAGGAAAGTTTACCGAAGTTTACTGCTCATGTTGTTAAACAAGATATCAATTGTGTAGTAGTATCCTGGGATGAAATACCTGACGCTGATGCCTATAAAATCGAAAGGCATTTTAAAACAGGTGAATGGAAAACCGCGTATTGGTAAGGGTCCTATTCTTTTAATTCCGCTTAAAACTATATTTTTACATCCAGGTGCTCCATACCACCAGGTAAAGTGCTTGACTTGGAAGAAAACTTCGGATATAAATTACAAGTAATAGCGATGAAGTATTCTGAGGATGTGGGTTTTACTCCGTGTGCAAAATCCGAGCCTTTTGTTGTATGGAAAATAATTTCAATAATCAAAGTGAAGCTTATGTATTTATTTAGGGATGCACTCTTTTATCCCCACCATCAACTACAGTCTTTTATAGAGCAATAAAAAGGGGAGAGCAATTTCTCGTTAAGAGATTAATACAAAAAAGGCCAATTTTAACCAATTTACCATCCCCAAATGGTTATACACCTCTTGCTAATGCGATAGCTTTAGGAGAGCTCGATATAGTTGATAGTCTATTAACAGCAAGTGCAAGCGTTCACGAAGGCAACCATTTTAATAAGCGAACCCCCTTACATGTAAGTAAATCGATTAAATTATCTAATAACCGCGTAAAGTGCTTTATTCAAGATGGCGTTTTACTATGGGTATCTTCCGGTTGCTAGGGTGTTGTTAAATAAGAAAGCTGATTTAAATGCTCGAGATTGCATGGATATGACTCCCTCGCATTATGCAGTAGATGGTGAGCATTTTGATGTACTGAAATTCGCTTTAGAAAACAACTGTGACAAAGAAGCAACGGATTCATGTGGATGGAGTTTACTTCAGAGGTCAAGTAAGTTTCGTTTGAAAATAATTTACTTTGCTAATCGTTTAATTCTAGTCGCAATGAATCGAAACTTGAATATAGTTAAGCTCCTAGTTAGTTATGGATGCAAACTGGATGTTTTGGATAACAATAAAAAAACATGCTTGGACATTGCTAAAACTAATCGAAATAAGGAAATAGTGCAATTCATTGAATCATGCGTAGATTCGAAGAATCAGCGAAGCAGTTGAGAATAAAAAATATCCAAATATTTAAGCCTAAAACAGAATGAATGCAAAAACTTCGACTTTGACTTCACCGTTGCAGTAAAGTCAACTTTGCCGCACAGCGCTAACACATTCCTTTCAGTAACTTCAAAGTCGATAATTCGAGAGATAGTATTTATAATTGCGATCACCATTTAATAACATACCAGAAATTAAAAATTTTGAATAATTGAATTTATTTTTATTTTATGTGGCCTTTACGTATATTACCTGCGAAAATTATATTTTTCATACATACAATATGAATAATCGAATTTGAAGCAAAAACTTGTAAATTTTTTTTTTACAATTTTTGCCATTTTTCGCCAATTTAGGGGTACTTTCAACCCTTTAGGGGCACCCCTTACCATTAAGCTCGCCTAAATTTAGTATAAATCAACCCCCTTCGCAAATAAATATTAAAAAAAGTGCATTTCATCGCATTAGTTTTCATTATTATTGAAATAATCGCGAAAACCCCCTAAAAAGGTTTTTTTTGCATTTTTAGGGGTGACGCCCTAATTTTGGGACCGCGGGACCTCGATTTTCGTGATCAGCGACCCCAAAAACGTTTAGGGTTCGATTTTCTTAACGGTGTTATTTTGGAACACCCTAACGCGCGTTTTGAATGGACTATACGTGTTGTCAATTTTTGTTTGATTGAGTGAGGGCGCCACAGTCACATGTATACCAAAAAACATGGCCGATTGCATTCATCCGGTTTATGGCGATTGATAAATTCGTTTGCTGGAAAGTTCGTTCATTTACAAAAATAATATTTTAATAAAAAATTAAATTTATTTTAAAAATAATATTTTTCAGCATATAATATGGAAAAGTGATCTATTAAAAAATTCTGTGCTAAAGAAATACTAATATAGACATTGAAAGGCGAAAATTGAGGAGATTGTGTTTGATGCTACATGATGATTATAACTGCGAAAAGCAACAGTTTATATAATAGATAGAATATAATAAATCAAAAGATGTTAATAAGTTATAATAATCCTCCTAGTGAAGAGAGTGCGAAATGCGTGTGTAGTAGTTGCAAAATTCTATTAAATAGAACTCTCAATTGTGGCCGAAGAATGTTAGATTAAGAAAAGGTATTTGTATATTCTTGGAAAGTAGAGCCGATAGCTGATGATTTTAAATATATGAGTTAGAGTAGCTAAAATTTGAACTTAGTAGGTAATTACAAAATGTGTCACTTGTGATGAATTTTAGTTTTTTCTTTCTATACTTTCAAGTGAATGTGTCTTTTTGTTTGAAAATGATTTAATTTTCTTCAAATTGAACTTGTTTCTTCTTCGTATATCACTACGACGACCACTCGGACAATTTTTCACTACACACGTTATTGGCATTTTTATTTATAAAACACTGATTAATTAATTTGAATCGCAAATTCAAATTTAATTTTTATTGTTTATAGGTAAACTATCAGTCTTTTTTTCCTATTGATAAAATTGCATTTTATTAATTAAGTGGCCATAAAGCAATAGACGGACCCGATATACTTCCACATTTAGTAGCGGTTTAAATTATCACTTATGGCCACAACCACGTTAACCGTATATAAACTCACTCGTATATATTACAAAAAAAACTCACTTTTCGGCCATTCCATGCATTACGGACAGGAAATTCGTACGATTTTTTGTCTAATATTGTAAAAAATTGTACAAATTTCGCTTCCATAATGTATGGAACGACCCATATATATAAACTCACTTGTTATTATTACACTAATAACTCACTCGTTATAATATAAATATCAATGACAATTAATTGCAGCGCCGACTTAGATTTTTTATTAACCGTTGATTTCTCCAATTTCGACAAACTTTATTTTGAACAAATCGTCGAAATAGATAAAATTCAGCTAACTTCATGTGGTGAACGTCAGCTTTAGGCGACATCTGTGGCGAAAAATGAACTAGAAGTTTAGTTTCTGCTACCCATCCATTTCCGGTTATTTTCCCCATAAGAGTTTTAACTCCTTGTCTAGGCTCCATTACTGAGTTTCCATGAGAGTTCAACCAGAGTTGAACCCGAGTTGAACTCCATGGAAACAGTCGCAGTCAAGAGTTTTCGTAAAAGATTTTCAACTCTGCTCAACTCAACGAAAATAGGTAGATTGAACAGAGTTAACGCACACAACTACAAACGGGATTGTCAAATGTTAAAAAAGTCAAAATGTCGCGCCTGTTTATAACATTTCTGTTGTACAACGAACACAATAAATTAATTTTATGGTCCATGATCACTATTTTATAATAACAAAAATATTACGTCAAATTTAAAAACAGCTGCTTGCTTAATACAAGTACACATTCAGCTGTCTGTACACAGGCAGAAAAGTCAGTCATGGAAACGCATAGAGTTGAGTCGTTGAATTGAAGTGTCATTTCAACTCAACCTCAACTCAACTCGACTCCCATGGAAACTCGGTACATGACAATAACACTAACCGGGCGAATTTCCTTCGTTAAAGTTAACGTTAAAATGATACGTCATGTTAACAATTGTTAAACGGTGCAACTATCGTTTTGTCTAACCGGAGATTTGACAACCGATTAAGCTTTTGTTACGGTTAAAGTTAGTTGGTGCAACTCACCCTTATTCATTAATTTATAACTACAGCCAGTGATTAAATTGAGATGACACTTGTAAAAAATTTGAATCAGGAAAAGTAGAAATTTCCGGGCTACTCCGTTTGGGCGCAGGGTTCAAAATTATTAAAAATTCTTTTTCTACTTACATTTGTAACGGTCGTTTATATCCCCCGGGATATTATTATATTCCCGGGAATTGGGAAATTTTTTTATGAAATTACCTTGCATCCGACTCGAAAATTTAAACGAACTAGGCGTAAAAAAAAAACAAAAAATGGAGAACAAATTTAGTCAGTCAGTCAAGGAGTCAGTTTTGAGCTGTATTGAGTTGGGAATAAAGTAATCTGGAGAAAGGAAGGAAAATAAATATCATAGTTTTAGATTTTGAATTGAAAGAAGAAGAAAAAAATAGTTTCTTTGAGGTAATATTTACCGAGTTTATAGCAGAAAAATTAAATCGACTTAACTCAAAATTACGTCAAAATTTCGAATTAGCGTATAAACGGGTAGAAATACATTCTTATAACTATGGCTTAAGCCGAAAAATTTCGGTTTAAGCCATAATTCGATTTACCTCGTTTATAGGGTAAAAAATTTTGGATGATCCATAATTCGAATTATTTTTGGAGTAGCTATAAACTAGGTAAATGTAATCTTGGTAGCCAGTATAAGCCGGTGTTGAGGGTCATGTGCTGACAAAACTACGAAGAGGAGACTTGGTCGAAAGATATTTTTGGGTCTTGGTCATCCACCTCAAGAGCTGGAATACCATGGTGACGTAGGCAGGGAATTAATCGGAAATAAGATGCCCTGGAAAATCAAGAATAAATCTGAGCAACAAGCACACAGTTGGATTAACTGGATTCCTATGGGTGGAATAAGGAGATAAAGGCATACACTTTATTTCCAGGTTTGAGTAATGCCACAGTAAGTAGTCATTATAAATAAATATCAAAAAAGAAATAGAACCAAGCACTTTTCTAATTTGTGGTCAATGTTCGCTATTCACATGAAATTAGTGTAGGGCACCAGCTAGGGATTACCTAAGAATAGTGATTCGTGTTCTCGATTCAACAACTTAAATTTGGATCCATGGTTCCTAGAAGTTTGCCTTTGGAGTTTATTTGCCAAAGGAACAATTTGTTTCGTGGTATATAAGGGAACTAAGTATAGTTGCTGGATGGATAAACGTTACACTGCCTATAATATATAACAGAAGTTTTTTACTTTAAAATTTACATCTGTAAGTAGGAAATGTGGCTCGGCTAAATTTTCCAACGCTAAAGATTCTGTAGTTATCTATTTGCTAAGATAGCCATTGTAGCTGGATGCATCGTAGTTAGAATACCCTTACATTCAAAAAATTAATTGGACGCAGGATTGGAGAATTGCTTCAGCAACCGATAGAAGATACGGATCAAAACTAACTGGGGCGCCGCAATTTTCTGTGAGGGACGTCAGAGGCGGGACTCCAGATTTGTTATGTTCTTTTCTATCTATTGTACATTGTTTTTGAATTGTTTAGGTATTTTCTTTTTGCTGTAGTAACTATGTTACGTACTTTTAATATCAAAATATTAATTAATATTTATATTATATTAAATTATATTGAAATTGCACCCTAACTAGAATTACACTACACTGTTCCATTCATTCCTACACTTTAATTACTTGCTATTGTGAGCACTTTAACTTGTGGTTGTTTTCATAAATAATTATACTTGTTCTTAATTATTATTGTTGTACAAAGACATCGAACTGGCCAGGTCGACGTGTTTTACCCCCTCCTTAATTTAATAGATGGTTCTATCAGTTTTTTTACCCGACTTTATCGGCACTAACTTATTAACTTATTATAATAAATTTGTATTATCACACTTTATAAACAAATTTTTTTGTTATTTTTTTTAACACCTTTATTAGTGTGAATTGAATATAACTTAATATATAACTAAATTGTTAAGATTGCTTCCAGGATGGTTGAAATTAGTTTTCGCTCCGGGGTTCCTTCCTTTGCTTTGATCCTGTTTTAGAGTTTTTCCAGGTCCGCGAATCGTGATGTCACGACCGGCACCGCGCACGAATATAAAGGTGGAGTGACGGAAGAAATCGACAGTTAAGGTAAGTGGTGAATCATAGAGGTATCGGCCCGGCCACACACCCCACGACCCCTATCCGGCGAGCTAGCGTCCATCGTCTTCCTATAGTCAGGTTCTTCAGGGCTTCTGGCTCGGGGGAGCATGCACAGGCATAATGGCGCCTCAAATTGCTTCTCTCAGCACTTTCGCGCCATTGCGCCGTTACACATTTATATATATTTTAGGAAAAAGAAGATTTACTTTTGCTGATTACTCGCCATTTTACTTTCAGTTTGTCTTGTCGTTGTATTGTACTACCAGGTGCTTGGTTTGAAAAATAGAGGAGAATAGGATAGGATAGGATAGGATAGATGGATAACTGTCAACAGTACTATCGGTACTATCGATGGTTTTCCACTATCGAGCACTATCGATGGTTTCTTTTTATTATGGATAATAAAGTCGCATATGAGGAATTCTTTTACAAATTGAACAGTTTTATTAAATAACATTTTTGATTTGCTTCAAATTCTTTTACGCAGTTCCTATACAAAACTAAGCGGACCCGTATGTTTCCTTTTTACGTTTTTGTCAATATGTATTTTCAAAAATAAAGGAGGGGTGCGGGTGTTAAAGTTTACGTGACTCGCCGAGTATACCCTTTTTCAAATCGCAATAACTCCGATTATATTCATGGTATCGAGTAGAGATGCGCCGAATATGGGTTCGACCGAATTCGAATATTCGGCCGAATATTCGGTCAAAAATGTACCGAACATTCGGCCGAATTATTCGGTTCAGTTGTACGCAGTAAACCGGTTCATATAGGTCAGCGAAGCGTTCTGAAAGTAGCAGCGTTTGCTCACCCCTCCTGCACATTGCGCTAGCTCGGCTCGCTTACTCAATGCGCCGCTCTTTCTTTTAATGCAATTTATCTCGTGATAGAGAGAAGTTATCGCCAAAAATAAGAGACTAAAGCCAGAATGTGGCGAAATGACAATTCCATAAACTTTGAGGCCCTACGAACATCAGTCGACTGATTTGCAATCGCAGTTTCAAACTGGTTTCACCATTATCACGCTCACAACCAGTTTTCAACCAAAATGAAACCTTTGTCCACACACAAGCGCAACTGATTTTTGATCAATCGGTGTTCTGTACTCGCGAAGATTTTGTTGAATAAACTTTGACACATACAAATGCAACCACGCAACTGAAACTAGGGCCAGGCGAACAATCGTTGCATTCGGTGACAGACAATATATAAGTGTGTGTATTTTAATGCATGCAACCAAGGCCCTCTCAACTACAGGCCATGCAGTTGTATCTGGCACCAATACAACCATAGCTGAGAATGGTCCCAAAATTTGACAGTTGCTGAGAATTTAATGGCGCAGAGTACGTTTGGGAGTGTTTTCGTTATAGTTTTGTGGTAAAAAGTGGTAAATTATTGAGATTTATCGCTTTAAACCATACAAGGATTATCAGTGATTATTTCTTTAGTGATTTAATAAAAAAATATATAAAAAATAGTGATTTAGTGTATTTTTGGTGTCTTAATTGTTAAGGTGATCAATTTATTTTACATTCGCGGTGTTTTTTTCGTGTATATTAAGGGGAAATATGCTTAATATTTAATTAAAAGTGATTTTAAAGTCATTAATTAATTTATTTTGCAATTATTACTAAACATATAAGTACAGAAAAGTGCGAATGGAAAAGTGAATAAGAGAAGTGTTTTTCGGCACCTATATTTTTAATAATAATATCATAATATATGTATTAATCACTTTAAAATCACTTTTAATTCCATAACTACACAAAACATTAAATATTCAACATTTTTTTCGTAAATAAACATGAAAAAACACCGTGAATGTGAAAAAAAGTTGATCGTCTTAACAATTTGAACACTTAAACACACTTAATCACCAAATTTGTTTTATTTTTTTTAATGAAATCACTAAAAAACTATTCACTGATAAATCCAAGTGCAGTTAAAAAAGTTAAAATACAATATTTTATCACTTTTTACTGCAAAAATAAACACAAAAATTCTGCGCGTACGGCTTCCGCGCCGTGTTACTCCGGTGTGCGGTGACTTTTGGGCCTATTACCAACACCACGAAAAATTCATCTACGAGGCCTGTAGTTGAGAGGGTCTTAGATGCAACACAAATAGCGGTCTACTTTGCACTTTTCCTGTATTGCTGCATTCGACATACAACGATACACTCGTTACTTAGATTTTTTGGTTAGGTTATGTTTAAAAGCCGGGTCGGAAAGCAACTACGCAATTAGATGTTGGTGGAAGCTCGCTGTATGTCATGGAACCGTTGAATGCAATGCAAGTACCCTTGTCTCTCACCAGTTTGATATTGCTTCCGATCGGCAAGAACAGTCGCACGCAACCAGATGCATGCAAACTAGTTTCAAATCGATCTCCTTTCTGTCGATTCATGTGTGAATTCTCAATTTTGTGAATAAACACGGTTACACAAAGAAGTGTTTGTTTCATTTACAAATACTACCTATCTACGGTTCCAGAATAAAGCCTTCAACATATGTAACTCTTAAAATAAAACTATTTAAATATTCGGTAATTATTCGGCAAACTAACGGAATATTCGGCCGAATACGAACATTAAAAAATACGCCGAATATACCGAATACGAATATTCGGCCGAACATTCGGCGCATCTCTAGCGAGTTAAATTAGGTATAATTTTAAATAAAGAGATCTTTTTTTTATAGATTTAAAAAGTATTACAAATTAGTATTTATTATTAACAATTAAATATTTGAGATTAGGTTTACTATTAGTTTGCGTTTTTTTTTTTAAATTAAAAATGTGTATTTTTCTAGATTGGTGACTCCATAAAGCCGAAATTAAATACATTAAAAACTGGGAGCTAAATGGTAACAGCGCCCTCAGGGAGCTTTGTTGACGACGGTACATCAAAGAAACGTCCTGAGGAACGTCATCTGCGATTTTTAAGCTAGGTTTACACTTAGTTACATGTATAGCGATTTGTGTCGCGATTTGTACAGAATTTGTATCAAGATTCGTATGAGTACATTTATACAAATCAATTGATATGTGTAAATTTCAAATATATTTTCACAGGCGTTTACACTATATACATGTGACTTGATTCGTACATTTTGTGTTTGCATGTTTAAGAAAAATGTCTTCAGACGAGGAAGATTATTTATTTTTCTTCGATAATTATATTAAATAAAATTCAACAAAATAAAAGAAAACGTAAGTGGTGGATGCGTGAATTTTTAAAAAAACGCGAAAGCCATGGCGCGTGCAATATGTTGTTTAAAGAACTAACATTAGAAGACGGGAGCTGTTTCAAAAATTATGTCAGGATGGACCGAAATGAGTTTGAAGAGTTATTGGAGTTAGTGGGACCGATAATAGTGAAAAAAGACACTAAATTAAGGAACTCAATATCACCAGCGGATCAGTTGGCAGTGACCTTAAGGTTCCTCGCCAGTGGTGATTCATTTGCATCACTAATGTAAGCACATCGAATTTATAAAAGTTCAATTTGCAATATAATGTGTGTGAGGCAGTTATCATAAAATTATCTATTGAACTGAAGGTAAATAGAAAACACAACATTAATTTTAAGTGAATTATATTTATTATTAGTCTTAGTTTTTCTGATTTGGTTCAGCAGAAGTGCTTGAATTTGAATAATGTGTCGCAATGATAATGGGAGAAGACGAGTTCGACATATCGTCGAAAGAAAGTGACGACATAACCGTTTTAGTATATGCGGAAGTTTCAGCTATTCTAATTCTTTGAAGGTCAGCTTCAAAAAGGGGTGTGCTTATTTTGTGCTTAGCTTCAGCTAATATTAAGTCATACATTTCCTCTTTGAATTTTCTTAATTCGTTTGAAACATATTCCCCATATACAGTGAATTCATCCTTTCTTTGCCTTTGAGCCATTCTATCTCCAACTATTTTCATAGTTTTCACTACAGTCTCCATGTCACTTATATTATCCTTGCTATTTCGTTTTCTTGATTGTTGCGGAGTTAGTCCTTTATTGCCATCATTATCTTGCATAAGCATTTCTGGCTCATCTTTGTCTATCCCATCAAGCTCTGTTATTTCAATTGCCTCGTCAATGCAATGCTCATCATTTACAACTTAGTCTGAAAAAAAAAAATTATTTTAAATAGTAGTGAATTTAAGTAATTTTTAATTTTCAGCTTCCTATAAATGAAGAAGAGTGGAGACGGATTGCAAATGAATTTGAAGAAAAGTGGAACTTTCCACATTGTCTAGGTGCCATTGATGGGAAGCACGTGGAAATCAAGGCACCTGCAAATTCTGGAACTGCATTTTTTAATTACAAGCAATCATTCAGTATTGTATTGCTCGGAATTGCAGATGCGAATTATAAATTCATATATGCAAATGTTGGTATACAAGGTCGGATTTCTGATGGAGGGGTCCTTAAACATACATCTTTTTATGAGAAATTATGTAAGAAGCAATTAGAAATACCTGAGCCAGCTCCGCTTCCTGGAAGAACTAAAGATGTGCCTTTTGTATTCGTAGTGGATGACGCTTTTGCTTTGGACGAAAATATTATTAAGCCTTTACCTGGTCATTATCCGAAAAATTCCTGGCAAAGAATTTTTAATTATAGATTATGTCGAGCACGAGGAATAATTGAAAATGTTTTCGGTATACTCAGTGCAGTCTTTCGAGTTTTAAGAACGGAAATGCAAGTGACCCTCGAAAAAGCAACAAGTGTAGTTTTGGCAACAATTTATATTCACAACTTCTTACGGAATAAGGCATCTACACGATATACACCGAAAGGAACATTTGATTCAGAAGATTCTGAAGGAAAAATACCAAGATCTTGGAGAGCAATTTCAGAAAGTGGTGAACGCAGTAATAGATTAAACAGAACCAAAACGAGGACAAATATTCTTACCGACACACAGTGGTCTGAAATCCCCAAAACCTGGACAAAATTAATTTGCTACCGTAAGAAAAATTATTTTTTTATGAAAATCGGTATATGGGGGTTTTCGGGGTCGCTGAGTAAGAATCCGTTATCAGATTTTCAAAAAACAAAATGGCGGATCCAATATGGCGACCAACTTTGTGAAAAATTAAGAAAATTTGATGAAAACCGGTATATGGGGGTTTTCGCGGTCGCTGAGTAAGAATCCGTTATCAGATTTTCAAAAAACAAAATGGCGGATCCAATATGGCAACCAGCTTTATGAAAATTTAAGCAAATTTGATAAAAATTGGTATATGGGGGTTTTCAGGGTCACTGAGTAAGAATCCGTTATCAGATTTTGAAAAAAAAAATGGCGCATCCAATATGGCGACCAACTTTGTTCATATTTAATTGAATTGAATGAAATTATGCAATAATGGCTGTTCGGAGTAGCTAATTATTAATCCGTCATTAGATTTTTACTAAACAAAATAGTGGATCCAATATGGCGGCCAATTTTGTTTTTTTGAATTAAATGAAAATCTGTAATAACGACGTTTTGTGGTTGCTCAATAATAATTTTTAATGAAAATGTACTAAAATAATTGTTAATGAAAATAAACTTTTTTTATTTAATTTAACAATTATTAAATTAATTTTAGATGCAAACTTTTTTTCAAATTCAAATACATTAGGCTTTATTTGTTGCAAAGATTTGTTATAAATACTTTGTTATAAAGATGAAAAAAAGTTAATATATAGCGCCTAAATAGGACGTTCAAAACTATACGTTGAGCAAATATGTAGTATATCGTGGATTTTTCTATTTCTTGTTGAGGGGTGCCTTTGCCGGCACTGCGACTTATTTATTTGGTCTATTGTGCCATCCCCGTCTTTAAAAACCCTCACGGTTAAGGCTTCTAATATAGCTTAAAACTGATTTAGGATTTCTGTCCCAAATGTCCCTAGGGGTAGGGAAGTCCCGATGGAGGAGGCCCAATCTCTTCCTCGCTGTAGCCTCACAGTCGCACTGCAAGCGCTCCGCAGCTTCGGGAGCTGCTCCGCAGAACCGACAGCTACAATCAGCCACCAGACCTATTTTGTTTAGACGGTAGTTAAGCGAACAGTGGCCCGTCAAGAGCTCTATTATTATTTTTAGCTTCCACCTGTTGAGATTTAAAAGTTTTCCCGCTTTAGCTTTATCGATTTGGATGAATCTTTTAGCTTGACGAGCACCCTGGGTGTTTGTCCAGCTATGAAGAAACAGCTGGTCGATTTTTTATGGACGTTCTAACGTGGTAGCTTTCTAAGCTACAGAAAGGTTCCGGACCGATAGGTGATGAGTTTGCGCCAGGCTGTCGGCAATTTCATTACCAATGTGACCTTCGTGGCCCGGAATCCATATCAGCGTGACGCTGTTGTTCCTGCTTAAGAATTTCGGAAATCGGAGACAATTCAGGACAGTCTTTGATGACACCCTGTAAGATTTAATGGCCAGCAATGCAGCTTGACTGTCGGAGAAAATAACAATGTTAGAGCTATTTGGAGCTCTATTAAGACTCTATACAAGTCTGAGCACACACCTGGATGGCAAGTATTTCGGCCTGAAACACAGTGGGGGTAGTGCCCAGAGCCATGGATATTTTGCTCTATCGTGGATAGAATGACATGGAGCAAGCAGGAGCAGCTGATTTTTTATACACTGATAAAAAAACATTCTTAGCTTAAGACAATTTTTTTGAACGAAGCAAATCAAGTTTTGGATATAAGGAAAACAAAATTGTCTTCAGATAAGCAATACTCATAGTCTTGGTTTTATTGTCTTAGATGAAAACAAAAGTTGACTAGAAGTAAGAAAAATTCTTGGTTTGAGATACTCGTTTTTTTAATTTAAGCAACTCAAGGTAATAAAATAGTGAATTGCCTCAATAAATATTGTCGAATTAAAGCTTCATCGTGTCTTTATTTAATACAAATGTTGTTAAGTTAAGTTAAGTTTCTTGAGTAAAAATTACAACAATCTTATTTCGAGAAAAAAATATCTTGCCCGAAAATATAAGTGTTGAGCGAAGAAATATAATTGCTTGGCTCAAGAATTTCTAGTGTCTTACTCTGACACAGCATTCTCATGTTAAGAATGAAAAATGTTTCAACTCAAGACAACGAAAGGAAGACTATGGAATTGCTGGAATCAAGACAATTTTTTTATCAGTGTATGTTTTGCAGAGATGATTAATAAACAATTACATGCGTATTACTTAGTGGAAGTCGATGGAAGTTTGTACTTAGCCATCAATTTATAAGCCGAATCGTTAATCAAATCACCACAATTTACTACATGTTTGATCATAAATAAACAATACAATTATTTATTTATGTTCATTTCAATAACACAGTAAATTGTACTTACTCTTAGGAGAAGAAACCTTTTTACAGAAAAGGAAACGGGCAAACGTACTGCAATCTACACGCAAAAACGTAACACGTGCTTTTGCTCCGAGAAAGCGTGCTGCGTGTAGCGTGTTCGACACTCACTTTCCAAATGGAATACAAAAGAGGTTTCGAACATCTGCCTCTTGCCAAGGGCCTTGAAATACTCCAGGGGGGGCACTATACCTAACCCACGCGAAAAAAGTACCTAAATAAAAACTTTCGTTTTGGTACTTTTGTCCAGGTTTTGGGGATTTCAGACCACTGTGCGACAATAGAAAAGAATATGGGGAATATTTTTGTAGTATTCTATACCGTGGCAATATTATAAGTAATACTATTAAAAGCAGTAAGACAATGTCTAAAAAAACCTAATATTTGAATAAAATAAATACTTTCTACTTACTTGAGTTATGTTTTCATCCGTACTTCTGTTTTTATGTGGTTTGTATTGGTCGCCCAAAAAGTTTAGACGCTGAAAAGCGTACCACGAAGGGCTATAAACTTCATCAGTTCCACAACCTGATTTTTTTCTAGCGTTAATTTTACTTTGCTCCCTGCTAAATTGACTTTTTACATTGTGCCACTTATCCTCAACGTCTTTTTTGGAACAAGTCAAAGAATTTGCTATCTCTTCTAAAATATCATTTCGCCTGTTTGTATCCTTATAGTACTTGGATTTAATATCCCATACACCACTAGATCTTATTTTATCTATGAGATTTAAGGTTCTTTGGTCCACATCGACATTTTGAAAAAAAGAAAAGTAAAATGTCTTGAAAATTCACTTTATTTACAACAACGCGCAAGTTTCTTGCCTTTTTGAATTTATTTCTGGCGCTGAAATAGTGCGACTTGTCAAATCAAGAGCAAAATACCGATATACAAAATGTATGATCACTTGTATGAGTACAGAGTCAATGTATGAGCAGTTGTATGAGTTTCTGTTGCGCGATTTATTTATTTGACTTGTATCTCATACAAATCCTGATACATGTATATAAGTGTAAACATAGCTTAAGGTCTACGGGACCTCCACTTCCACGAAGATGAGTAGACTTTATATCGGATGACCCCTGGATGCTCTAGTTTATAAAAGAGTAATAGGCAGAGGAGGGTGAAAGCAGTGGCGTAGCGTGCTTTGAATTGGAAGGGGTGCAATATGGAAAGGACATGGCCCTTTTTTGTATGGGCGTTGGCATAGCTATCGAACTTAATGTACACATATGATTTTTGGTGTTTTATATTCGTGAATATTGGCACATTAATTTGTTATAAAGAAAAAACTCGAGGAACTTGTCAACAGACTAGACATAAACAGTTTTATTAAATCTTTTAATCAGATCGGTTTCAATAAGTGTATAGATTATGATTTTGCTATAAAAAACCTTAAGGAGTTTTAAAATAGCCAACAGTTGTGAATTATTACGGTTAACTGATATGGTTTTATAATTATTCAGCATTTAAACAAAGTAATGGCCACCTGGATTAAGGATCTTTAACTGCATATTGAATAACATTTATTATATTGTAGTCCAGTCGTCCAAAATTCGAATACAGACCTCTAACGAAATGTTAACTCAGTAATCTTAATAGTTTTTAGGGAGTAAAATATGTCAAAAAAAAGTTTCGGAAAATTGGTTGTACGGTACCCCCAAAAACAATCCCCGAAAATTGAAAATTCCGTTTTGTGCTAATATCTTTTAAACGGAAAGTCCTATCATAAAATAGTGTGTACAAAGTTTGTAGATCATGCGATTACCTACAAAAAATGATATATATTTGCTCGTACGAGTTGCCGTTCATGAGATATCGCTGTTTTAAAGATGTCAAATCCTCATCTCCTAATTCGTAACTTGAATAAGTCATCAGACGTTCAATAAATCCTCTGTTGGACTACGTGGCTAATATTTCCAGGTGATTCCTGCATATATTTTGAGAAAAAATTGTTCTAGAGAGGGGGCTACCCCACTATCCACTAATATAGAGGGTGGAAAGAAAAGAAAAAATCTAAACTCATAGACTAATCATCGTAGAGCAACGTAATTAAGTTCTTTTAGATAAATGTGTGTTCTTTTATTTGAAGTACATGAGCTTAATTGAACCTGTTTGGAAGATATGTAGGTTCAAGATATGGATTTATTGAACGTCTGATGAGACGACCAAAAACAAGGGAGTTATAAAGATTTTAGTCGAGCGCCAATGTAAATTTTATGATATCCCGTGTAATTCGCGCGGAAATCTGGATATATCAATTATAATTGAAAGCAATTGAAAGAACATAGGAAGCAATTTTCGAAAAAATGTAATTAAAATTTTCCAATATTTCCTTTTTCCCATATGTATTTGTATATAGCTTAAAATGTAAGGAAGAAACTAGAGGTAGAAGGAAGACATGTCTTGAATGAAGTAAAATCCATGACAGTATAATCTCTAACTACATAATAAAATCTGGTATGCGCGATACTTCCGCCAGTTTGTAAGCCAAGATATTTATGAATTTAACATCAAAATGAAAAAAAAAAAAGGTTTCCGTGATAATGGATAAATTTTACCCCCTATCACATCATTTAAATAGGTATGCGCGACCTTTCCGGCTAGAAATCATTGGTCGGCCGGGTTTTTTCTCAAAGAATATGACATTTCCCACAAAATTGTCTATGAGATTAATCAAAATCCGTGATGACGGAAAAAAATTATGGAAATTTAATAATATATAATTTATTTAAAATTTCTTCGGCCAATTAAATCCACGCCGACCAAGCGAATCTTATTCGTCTGAGTGTTAACTTTTATTTTTTATTTAAAAGTTTAGTAAGCATGTCACGGAGCTTTTAGGATTGGTGGCTCCTCGCCTATACATATGTGTACATGGAATGTAATTTTTTCTCCATGTCCTTTGTTTGGTAATGTGGCTATAAATGTAGGAAATGTTTTATTTTAATACATACATATGTACTATGCATTACTAAAACATCTCTCGTTTGCTGCTTTTTATGCACCCAGGGACCACGATCGAGGACGTGAGAGTAGGCACGCTGATTTATTCTGCAGCTTTTTGGCCCTCATATTACCATATTAAAACTATTGTTAATTATAAAAATAAATCAAATTATTATAAAAATAAATCAAGCTTAAATATTAGGTACTGAAATATTTCTTGAAAGGCTTTACCTTTAAGGTCATTTTTATCGAAATATTGCGGGTACGTTTCATCAAGATTTAGAAGTAAATCATCGGGGAATTTATTCGCATAATTTCGAAATTTAGAGGTATCAAAGAATTCTAGAAATTTTATTTGAAAGATGCAAACCGTGTTATAATAAAGCATATCAATAATTTCAGCAAACAAGCGTTTGTAGCTTGATCCAATATTTTCGGAACCATCTACTGAACATGGTGAGCGCTTACGTTGTGCTGTTAATTCGTATATTTAGGAAGTTATTTTCTATTGTAATTTCGGATGTGGTCCCAAGTTAATTTGACAAAGCTATGACGGAGCTTCAGTTATGGCTGGGGATGTTAGTGGTCTTCAAACCCGAGTTACGAAAACTTATCCAAAAGCTCTTTTTGTACACTGTTTTGCTCATCGGTTAAATCTTGTTTTATCGAAATCATGTGACAAAGTTCGAGAGTGCCGAATCTTTTTTCGGTCAATCACAGGTTCCTCAAATTTCTTTAGTCACTCAACTAAAAGAACCGTTGTTCTCGACAAGTAGCTCACACTGGCTGGAATTTTAATGGTAGACTTATTTTAACTATCCATGATAATTTAGATAATCTTAATACTCTTTTTGAATACATAACGGATAAAGAGGAAGATATTTTTGGGATGCCGAGACGGTTAACAGTGCTCGAGTTCTCTCCGTACTTCTAAATGATTTTCAGTTTGTATTTCTGCTGAAAATGTTTTAAAAAAATTTCCCCAAACCGATATCCTTTTCAAAATTTTCCAATCCAAACAAAGCGACATAAGCTTTTGCGCTAAAAAAATTAGAGTTTTTCAGACCGAGTTTCAAAATCTAAGAAGCAATTTCACCAACGTTAGGAATGTCCTAAACAATCTACTAACTAACAATTTCATAAAACAGGTAATTTGATTATTTTGTCATGAAAAGATTTTAAATAAAAATAACTAATAACCCAAAAATAAAACACCAACAAAAATTGGCACCCCGAGGAGGCTTGCGCCCCTGGGCTGTAGACTAGGGATCTGGATATGGATACGGATAAATGAATAATATTATTCCGGTTTTAGATACGGTTACGGATATGATCGATACGGTTACTATCCGATAGTTTCAGTTACGGATATTCGATTTTTAAGGAATTAAAAAAGGTAAACACAAAGAGGTAATGATTTGGCTTTAT
This sequence comes from Thereva unica, assembly GCA_949987705.1. Lineage (NCBI taxonomy): Eukaryota > Metazoa > Arthropoda > Insecta > Diptera > Therevidae > Thereva > Thereva unica. Next base: position 87,546,469 of record OX465283.1, on the reverse strand, counting down.
TTCTAGGTTAATATTTGGACCTACAATCACTGGGGCTGGTGTGTCGGCTCGGCCGGTGGGAAACACGTCATAACGTGTCCCAATTAAACTGCGTCCCTATCCGAAAATATTCGAAACTTTTATATGGGATTAGGTCACGGTTTCGGATAGATTTTTATTTCGGACTAGCAAAAACCCGCGTGCGTCGCAACGCTTTTAATAAAACAAAATTATGTGTGCATAGTGTGCAAATGGTGAGTCCTTTTTATATTCTGGCAGAAACGAAACTGAAAGCCGTAGGAGTGGCGTTGGTGTAATACTCACCAAAGAAGCCAGGTCCAGCCTCATTAGCTGGTCACCAGTTTCTGAGAGGATTATTACCGTGCGCCTGCGTACCAGACTAAGAAGTACTACGGTAGTCCAATGCTATGCTCCAACTGAGGACGCTGAAGATGACATCAAAGACGAGTTCTATTTGCGGCTGAATGAGGTTTTTCGCTCTATTCCAAGGGGAGACATCATTGTATTAATGGGTGACTTAAACGCACAGATCGGCCGTGACAACACCGGCCTTGAACAAACAATTGGAAATCAAGGTCTAAGCCAAGTTACCAATAACAATGGTGAGCTTTTCGTTGACTTCTGTAGCTCCCACCAACTCATGGTAGGTGGAACTTACTTTTGTCACAAGAAGATACACAAAGAGACCTGGGTATCGCCCGATGGTAGGACGAGAAATCAGATAGATCATGTGGCCGTAAGCCGCAGATGGAGAACTATCCTTGAGGATGTCAGGAGTTTCAGGGGAGCAGACACTGGAAGCGACCACCATTTGGTTGTAGCAACTATTCGCCTTAAAATCGCCGCAATCAGAAACGTACAACGCGATGTTATAAACCGTAGACGGTTCAACGTAGATCTTCTGCGGGAGAGCGTTAAAAAGCGGGAATTTGCTGGAAACCTACAGCAAATACTAAACCAGCACAACGTTTCTGACGACACAAATATTGAAGAGCTGTGGAGTAGGACAAAGGGCGCAATATTGACGGCTGCGGAATCGAGCATCGGTTATGTCCAAAGAAACCAGCAACACTGGATCTCGGACACAACCTGGCAAAAAATAGAACGCAGGAGAGCCCTAAAAAATAACGTAAACTCTACAAGCGACCCCGAAAGACGTTACCAACTTGAACGGGAATACTCCCTATTACACCGGGAAGTAAAGAGAAGTGTCCGGCGTGATAAAAGGCAGCAGATAAATGAGCTCGCAGAAAAAGCGGAAAACGCGGCAAACACAGGCAACAGTAAGGTGCTGTACCAAATCACTAAACAGCTCTCGGGAAAGCACTCTACTAAAAAGCATGCCGTTAAGAGTGCGGATGGAAGGCTGCTGTGCAGCGACGAGGAGCAGCTCCAAAGATGGAGAGATTACTTCTTCGCCGCCCTGAATGGTTCATTTACACAGGAACCTCAGGAAACCAGCAACAATGCACAGCCTATAAGAATCACCACCCGAGCCCCATCCAAGACGGAAATAGTAACCGCAATTCATGCGATGGCCAATGGTAAAGCAGCTGGAAAAGATGGCATCCCGCCAGAATTGTTGAAAGCCGACTCAAGCCTCATAGCAGATGCGCTTCAGCCAATCCTACAAATAGCATGGAACACCTGTACCTTTCCGGAGGATTGGACGGAAGGTATCATAGTCAAAATACCAAAAAAGGGGGACCTAACAATATGCGACAACTGGAGAGGCATCTGTTTACTATCTACTGTGGGCAAAATTTTGTCCCACATATTACTATCTAGGATAAGTGAGGCAGTAGACCGAACGCTTAGGAGGCAGCAGGCCGGATTCAGGAAGGGCCGCTCATGTATTGATCATATCAACACCTTACGAATTATAGTGGAGCAGTCTACTGAATTCCGATCCCCCCTTTACCTTGCTTTCGTAGATTATGAGAAAGCGTTCGACTCGGTCAATAGGAGCTTTATATGGCAGGCACTACGGCGACGTGGACTGCCTGATAAAATAATAGAATTGATAAAAGCCCTATATAACAATTCCAAATGCAGAGTTCTCCATAATGGAAAATTATCCGACAGCTTCGAGGTGAGCTCAGGAGTACGACAAGGATGCCTACTCTCGCCTTTACTATTTCTTATAGTAATAAATGACATCCTTGTCGGCGCTCTAGATAGTAGAACAGGCGGCATACAATGGGGTTTGTTAGACCGCCTTAAGGATCTCGACTACGCAGATGATATCTGTTTGCTGGCCCACAGACACCAGGACCTCAAAAACATGATTAACAATTTGGCAACAGAAAGTAGTCCAGCGGGCTTAAGGCTAAATCCGACTAAAACTAAAGAAATGCGGATAAATGCAAACACCATTGAACGAACAGCGCTGAATAACCGTGACGTGGAACTGGTAAATAAATTCTGCTACCTCGGTAGTATTATTACCGAAAATGGCGGTGCAGAAGAAGATGTCAGTTCCAGAATAAATAAAGCACGAGGCGCATATGCATGCCTGTTCCGCATATGGAGATCAACGGAGATCTCAACTAACACCAAATTGCGGCTGTTCAACTCCAACGTGAAGGCAGTACTTTTGTACGGTTGCGAAACATGGAAAGTCACCCAATTCATCACCGGGCGCCTACAAGTCTTCATCAACAGATGCCTTCGTCGTATCCTAAAAATCCGCTGGCAAGATAGAATTTCAAACGAAGAACTATGGCGCCGTGCCGGCCAAGAAAGGATAGACGACCAAATCAGGCGAAGGAAATGGAATTGGGTAGGCCACACCTTGCGACGCGAAAACGAAAATCTAGCCAAACAGGCCCTTGAATGGAATCCGCAAGGATCCCGTCGAGTAGGACGACCTAGAACAACGTGGAGGAGAACCCTACTAGCAGAAGCCGCAACAACTGGGAGATCCTGGTCGGAGCTGAGAGCTGTCGCGCAAAACAGAGTCCGCTGGAGGGCAACTGTTTCCGCCCTATGTCCCATGAGGGATTAAAGGAGCGCAATGATGAATGAAATGAATGTGTGCATAGTCCGGAATAAGAAAAGGGTATAATGAAACAAAGAACAATTCTGCAAGACATGATTTTGGATATATAAAAAACTTTAGAGTTGACTATAAATATATGTAACCTACAACTTTTTTTAAGATTCGAGGTTAATCATCGGAAAACTTTTAATTACGTACACAACAGGTACGTAACCAATTTTATTCAGAATATGTCTTATGCGCGTAGATTTTGACGTTCTCGGATAATTGGCACCCTGAACTTGGCCCCATGGCGAACATGGCTTGAGACGAAGATTGCCAACATTTTAAGACGATGCTACTGATTTGATCCTGAAAAGGGCAGTTTCTGCTTCCCGTTTTCGTGTTTCGTCGTTTCCGGTCATACCGCCGTCACGGCACTGGTTAACAATCCACTGTAACGCTTGTTTATAAACGATATTAGATGTTTCACTTGTAAGTATTACAATGTTTGTGGCATTACTGAGTTGAGTCGATTGAGTTGAGTTGATATTTTCGAAATCGTCATAAATGTCGCTCATCAAAATTTCCTCATCTATTGCGAACTTTCAAACAACATCCAGCAGCTCACTGTCATCATTCTCATTAATCTCAGAACATTTTCTATTGTATATCCTATGTTGAAAGAGAATAATACTAAATTCTGAGTTTTCCGATTGCGTTTTCATCTTTTGCTTTAAATGACGTTTTCCAATATGTCCCTAAATGAGTGATCATTTCAGACAGGCATAAATATCATCGGCCCACATATTTGTCCGGACAGCCGGCAACATTTGCTCGGAATCTATGCCAATAAAAGAGTTTCTTCCCAAAATAATTGGTTTTTACATCTTAAATCGCGCGGTGTTCTGTTAATAGATACTTTATTTGCATTGGACACATTCCCAGACAACCAATCCTGTGTGAATTTCCGCTTACCGGTGACCACAGCTTCTTAGAACAACTTAAACTTTTCACTTCTGACGCGTTTTTTTCGGTTTGAAGTTGAAACCGCGACTGCCACGGTGGGGACTTGTTTGAATATGCGTTTGCACTTTGAATTTTAGAGCAGAAAGTTAGAAATTCAAATCGAATGCCCCGAATGGGTATTCGAATTGTTGCAGGTTCATGAAACATCCCCCGAGCAGAGGGAGCCACAACAGAACATTCGAACGCATGTAGACTCTAGCGGCTCGCAATTTTAACGGAAAATTTCCGACAAAATTCGAATACGTGTAAGTTCTATATTCTGGCGTTTCGGTTTGCGATAAAAGAGAAAAAATCCAAGTTTTTGACCCCAAAAACCATTCGTGAACGTCCTATCCCGAATCGCACAAGTTGGTCCATTTAATATGCGCAATTAATCTGGATTTTTGTAGTTGGGACATGCCACGGAGGGGACATTTTGCACAGTTTCTGGGGCCTGCCGGGCTTTATGGCTGGCTAGATGGCCGTTTTTTTTTGTGGAAAAATGTTGTCTAGGTCGGTATCCACCGAAAGCATTTTTATTGGGTACTAATGTCCGACTGTACAACGGCCATCGGCTCCGGACACGCATATGCCTTTTTCCGCGTTTTTGCCCATAAATAGCCTAAAACATGCCCGCCAAAATACTGAATCTTCCAGTGAAAGTCCCATCCCAATCGGATTACCCCTTTCCGAGATTGGCCCGAACAAACAGACAGACAGACATACAGACATACAAATCATGTAAATAACCATATAAAATTAAAAAAATATGAGTGTGCTTATGACCACACGACTGAAGTGAAACTTCTTTCGCTCCATCTGCCTGTGTATATATATATATGGGTGTGTGTACAATATATACATACATGTATGTAGATATACATATATTAATTTCCTACAAATATTATAATTTATTTCATGTTTTCATTGGTAAATAAATATTTTTGCAAAGATCTTTTTTTTTATTCATTATTATTCATTATTTTCATTATTGGACACATCAGTAATTACTGTGGTTAATGGAAAACCGAGACAATAGGCTTATGGTACGAGAAATAAGACACATATATTTTCGAATTAAAATTAGACAGATATCTAGAAAAAACTGCATCGATTGTTGTTCCATGTCTTGTAGTTGGCTCATTACGGTTATTATTCATTTGCAGTTCTAATTTATCTCGTAGAAAGTTTACCAAGAGTTGTCCATCTTCGGACGCGAAATTAATATTGAAATCTCCTGCTAAAATTAGTGGCAACAGGTTTCGATAGTTTTCTCCTAATTCTTCAGAACCTACTCGAGCGTAAATCATAAGTCTTTTGTATATAAACTTTATGATATTTTTAACTGCGTTATTGGGCGAAATGTAAACAACTGCCATTATGATGTTTGTTCCATCGTCCAAAACACAGTGAGCAGCACATATATCACCAATTGATGATTGACCAATACATAAAATACATAAAATACATAAAATACATAAAATACATAAAATACATAAAATACATAAAATACATAAAATACATAAAATACATAAAATACATAAAATACATAAAATACATAAAATACATAAAATACATAAAATACATAAAATACATAAAATACATAAAATACATAAAATACATAAAATACATAAAATACATAAAATACATAAAATACATAAAATACATAAAATACATAAAATACATAAAATACATAAAATACATAAAATACATAAAATACATAAAATACATAAAATACATAAAATACATAAAATACATAAAATACATAAAATACATAAAATACATAAAATACATAAAATACATAAAATACATAAAATACATAAAATACATAAAATACATAAAATACATAAAATACATAAAATACATAAAATACATAAAATACATAAAATACATAAAATACATAAAATACATAAAATACATAAAATACATAAAATACATAAAATACATAAAATACATAAAATACATAAAATACATAAAATACATAAAATACAAAAAATACATAAAATACATAAAATACATAAAATACATAAAATACATAAAATACATAAAATACATAATACATAGTACATAGTACATAATACATAATACATAATACATAATACATAATACATAATACATAATACATAATACATAATACATAATACATAACACATAATACATAATACATAATACATAATACATAGTACATAATACATAATACATAATACATAATACTTAATACATAATACATAACACATAATACATAATATGTACATAATACATAATACGTAATACATAGTACATAATACATAATACATAATACATAACACATAATACATAATATGTACATAATACATAATACGTTATACATAGTACATAGTACATAGTTCATAGTACATAGTACATAGTACATAGTACATAGTACATAGTACATAGTGCATAGTACATAATACATAATACACAATACATAATACATAATACATAATACATAATACATAATACATAATACATAATACATAATACGTAGTACATAATACATAATACATAGTAAATAATACATAATACATAATACACAATACATAATACATAATACATAAAAATACATAATACATAATACGTTGCCCGATCACACATTTTCGTAACGTTTTCGTTACACTTTCGTTACACTTTCGCCAGTTTACCCCCCAAGTGAAGCGTTCGTAAAGAAGGTTCCCAAGTCAAGCGTGCGTAAAGAAGTTTCACTTCAAAAACACAATTATTTTGAAATCACAGGTAGACACTCCAATTATATTTATATACGGCAATACTTTTCCCGCAACACGCTCGGCTCACCCCCATACGCTACAGCCCCCTCCTTCACGCACAATACGGTTTAGAAGTTCGTTTATGAATAGAGCAACTCGACTGTGGAATAATCTCCCGCAGTCAGTATTTCCGAACTCGTACAACACTTAGAGTTCAAACGTAAGGTTCATCGTCATTTTCTTCTACACCCTCCAGACCTCCTCTGTAACAGCATAATGGCGCGATAAAATAGTGGGCGCCACTTATGCGAGGCATTACCCCCTTAGCCATAAGCCCGGAAAAGCATGACCAAGGAGCCAATACCATACATAAGAAAGGAAACAAAATTCCGGAACTCCTACGCCGGCCACACGGAGTTATCTAGCTCGCCGGAGGGGTCGTGGGGTGTGTGGCCGGGCCTTACCGCGGTTGGTTCACCACTTACCTGTGCCTGTGCAACCTTGAATTCCGCCTCCATCATTCTCCGGTCATCGCCTGAGCCGCGTCAAACCCTGAAAAGGAATGACATCCGCCCCAACCATTCCACAAGAAAAATTTTAACGCCTGGACATTCTATTATTTATAATCATTTAATCATCAAAACAAACAATACAATGAATAATCATAATAATCATCAACCACGACAATAATTATATATCCTTGTCAGCTATTAATTTAAACTATCAAGTTCAACTAAATTAATGTTTCATTATTATAGGTACATATGTATGAAGCTCAAGATAAAAAGAAAACGCGCAGTAGTGGCCAATACTCCTCGTTTTGTACAAACGATATTACAAACGACCGTGTAAAATAACGGAAGAACAATTTCCCGGAACCAACACAAGAACTTAACAACACAAGACTGAAGAAAATAGTTCTAACAAGGAGCAAAATAATTTCATAAATAATTATAAATACGATTAACGTTAGTACTAGTTACCTTTAAAATTATTATAAATCAAACTATAAATCAACTCATGAACTAATTTGTTTTTTTTTTTTTTTTTATTTTATATTGTGTATTTTGGTGTGTGTGTGTGTTTTTTTCTTTATATTTATGTATATTTTGTTTCCTTCTCTTAATTGGTGGTGTACTCACGAATAAATAAGGAATGTAACCAAAAAAAACCTTAAAGCTATTTATATTTAATCACAATAAAAGCTAACTAAATAAAAATCTTAGTGACCTCTGGTAATAAATTATTCCAAGAGATTACCCTGCCACACTGGGCCCTTCATAAACGAAATTGAAAAAATGTTGAAGCGGATTTGAAGGGATTTCGAGCCCTCTGATAGTTCTGTCAGGTAGGATAATTCGTAAAATTAAACGATTAAAATATTCTTCAAATAATAACACAGCCTGTTGTTCTTTATTGTCGCTTTACAGTCTATTGTCGCTCTCCGTTCCATAAGGGACCAAAATGGGACTCGTCGCACCTCTCATAGCCAAATGACACGAATTTTAAATTTGGTTCTCTTAATATAGGCTGACTTTATAGCCCCCTTCTTCACTTCTCACTTTTATAATATAAGGTATAAATGTACCTGAATTTCTCATTTTCAAATGATAGTAACTGCTGATTTGGACCTCGAGTTAGTTAAAAATCAATCTTCACCTTCATCTGGGCTTAATGCTCAGCAACTCCACTAGATGTTAATTCACAACCTCCTCTAAATTGTTAAGCATCCAAGTTCCAGTATCTTCATACACCAATCTCCCGTCCAAAGCAACAAACTTCTTTTTCGACTAAAAACTTTTTTTTCTTTTCAAGAAACCGGACCTCTTACTAAAACTGTCCTTTCACTCCGGAAAATTTTTTTTTCCCGTTTCATAATTTTTCCACGCATCCCCCGTTTAAATTTTTCAATCGTTCCCAAGTTTTTCTACAAATTTCCCAATACCTACAAAGTGATTTCGAAAGTAAATTTCCCAATCAAAATAAATTTTCCAACCGACCGTTACATACCCTCGGGTCCACAAGGCCGACTCGCGAGGCAGTGAGGAGCCGAAAAAAACGGACGATTTTTATGCCGTAGGTCTAATATCTTTGCGCCAATGTGGGTCTCGACTCACGACTTGAGAATAGGAGTCTCATGCTATAGTGAGCTAGCCGGGTACATATGAACTACTTGGTAATATTAAAAGAGCGGATGAAAAGCTAACTGTAATTTAGGCCCATAATTGCAGCCGTAATTTCGAGATGATCAGCCTGAAGAACCTCCCGTAGGAATATCTGAAGATACAAATATCAGGCGGAAGACAATACCACATTGTCCCCCTACTGATATCTATACGTCTCCAAACATTCTCACACAAACCCAGTTTGCTCTCGCTCCGTCGGGCCAGTCTCCAGCAATACCACATTGCCATTGACTCCCCCCGGTGGAACGACAGCAAACCAGTTTGCTGAGAGACCTTCTCCAGACTGACCGAAGAATAAAGAGACCAGCAACGGATACCCTGAATTTATAAACTAACATCGGACCACGATATTATGAGGTGGTGCTTAATCTTTCAGAAAAAAACGTAGATATAATTAGTATACGCACAATAATTTAACTTACAATGACGTTGTGGTTTTTGTAATAACTAGACCTTATGTAATGATGCCAATAAAATAATGAAAAATTGAAGAATAATTATTTTATTTTTTCCAGTGTAATCTAAATTGTCTGCGGAAGGTATGGTTACGTACGGCCGACAAGAATAACTCGACACCTCGCAGCCTACGACCGTTCGGTTCGTACTGACTAAGTAGACCCTGCTGATAGGCCAACATTAATCGAAGTAGATTTCTAAAAACACTACCCTTCTCGGGATTCATCGAATCCAGCAGCCCGTATAATTTAGCTCCCGTAATGCCTACTGCCGGTTGTGCAATGCACCGGTTGAAGATCATCTCCATCGCCTGACCTAACACGAAAGAACTATTTTTAAACTCTTCAAAGATAGTTAACACCCGCGATGCAATTGACTCGAAAAAAACTGGATGTTCGGCTAGACAATCTAACACGTTCAACAGGTAACGCAACGCTGCGCCCTCGTCCGAAGATTCGGAAGTTGACATATATTCAGCCTTAGGAAGGGCATGGCCGCTATTCGACGGTAGACAGTAGTCCAATTTAGGAACAAACTCTTTCGCGTGTGGAGATAGAGTCGAGAGAAAATGTGGCCTCCGAAGCACCTTATGCACGATGGGCAGACCATAATAGGTGCGTCCGCAAGTATCGCCCATGATTATCTAGGATAGTAGCAACAAACACGCAAAGAAAGTTCGAAGAGAGAAAAAAAATTTTGTGCGAAAATAGATTCAAACAAAATGTACCATGCGTGCTTACAGCACAAAAATCCGCTATAATTAGTGTATAGATGTGTTAGTGTAGATGAGTGTGTATATGCTTTGATTCAATATAAGTGAGGAATGGTTGAGACCGATAACAATTCCCCCCAGGGCTCCCGCATGTCGATGTCCTCGATGGCAGTTGGTGAAAACTATGAAGCATAGTCATCACCAAGTGTCATCAACGTCGCCGACACAGCTTCAGGTATACCCGAAAGAAGAACGGAAACAAAAATCCAAAGTCGCATAGTCACGAAAAGAAATGAAACTTCTTCGACAAAATAAAAAAATTTTGGAGGATCCGCTGTTCAACCACAACCGAGCTACCTTTCGGAAAATCAATCAGAAGGGTATGTACAGACGGAAAAAAACGAATCAGGACAAAAACAAAAAATAGAATTTAATAAACTGAATGGACCTTCCGAAGGAACAAGGGGCGCAGTGGCAGGCGTTAACACGCCTGTTACCAAAGACGGTTAAGCCCTTGTCCCAACTTCACCTTCCACCAGGAAAAATTAATTGAAGATCCTGTTCACGGACCGACGCAGTGGCAGGCGGTATCACGCTTGATACCAGAGTCGCCGACCCTAGAAACAGGACAGGGATGAACCCCTACTTCACCTGCACGCATAGCCAAGCGACCACTCGCTTGTTAGCAAGCCGTGCAGGTCAGCATGGTTCGAAGCTACTCCAAAAAGAAGAAGTTACCGCGTAAGTGAACGGGTAGGCCTAAAAGCGAAAACAAAGAAAAATTCACATAGAATTTGGACAAGGATGCTGAAAAAAATTCGAAAAATAGACAAGGACTAAGGCCTCGCGGTACTACCTTAGCCCACAGCGAGCGCTTGGTAAATGTGGTGAACCATAAACAAAAAAAATCAAATGTTGTCCGTGAAGGCACAAGTGGTACTAAACACCAAAAAAATTTAAACTTCAAGGTCCGTGTAGGACTATTAACGGGCTGTAAAAGCCGCGTTGGGCGCCATTTATGTAACAGCATAATGGCGCGATAAAATAGTGGGCGCCACTTATGCGAGGTATTACCCCCTTAGCCATAAGCCCGGAAAAGCATGACCAAGGAGCCAATACCATACATAAGAAAGGAAACAAAATTCCGGAACTCCTACGCCGGCCACACGGAGTTATCTAGCTCGCCGGAGGGGTCGTGGGGTGTGTGGCCGGGCCTTACCGCGGTTGGTAATGATTTAAAAAGAGAAATGAGTCGAGACTTGTCAAATAATTCCGAGTTACCCGAACTGTTTTTAATATGTAAAATTTTAGGTACATTATCCGAAGAGTATTTTCCATTTAAATCTAGTTGGATGTTAATGTCAAAAAAGGAAAGAAACGTTGAAAATCTAACAAATCAGTTGTGTGCGTACGAAAAAGCATTAATAAACAGAGGTGAAGATAACACTTTACAAGAGGCCCTCACTGTTACAAAATTTAAGAAAACTGAAAAGGCTTATGTTAAAAAGAAAAAAACATTTGTGTGCTACTATTGTAATAAGCCAGGCCATGTCAAAAGAAAGTGTTTGAAGTGGATATCAGATGGAAGACCGTCAAGAACAACTAATGAAGTGGATATTACAGCAAATCCAAATGGTCATGCAAAAATAATGAACATACTTTCTGTAACGTCAACTGTGTTTTCAAGTGAATGTGATGACAATAGTTGGTTTGTTGATAATGGAGCGACAAGCCATATCAGTAAAAACAAAGATCTGTTTAGAAGTTTTGAAGTTTTCACGATACCACACATTGTTACAACAGCTAATGGAGAGGATATCAAAGCAATTGGAAAGGGAACAATAGATATTGAAGCAGTTGTGAATGGACGCTGTAATAAATTTAGGCTTACAGATGTTTGGTATGTTCCCGATATAAAACGAAATTTGTTCTCAGTATTGGCTGCACAAGATAAGTGTCCACAAAGCATTTTTATGTCAAATACTGTAGCATGTTGTTTAAGATTTGGAAAAATTAAGAGATTAGTTGGTGAACGCAGTCGTTATGGTGGTTTGTTCAAGTTAGCAGTTAAAAATATTCCACCTAAGGGTATTACTCAGGTTAATATGATAGATCAAAAAGATGTATTGCAGTTATATCATGAAAGATTTGGTCATCAAAATATGCGGCATATCAAGACTCTAATTTATAATGAATTAGGAATTATCACTCCTTTACATAAAGATGTGTGTGAAGGTTGCATATATGGAAAGGCTCATCGACTTCCATTCGGTACAAGGAGTAAGGCAACTAAACCCGGGGAACGTATACATACTGATGTATGTGGTCCATTTTTAGAATCAATGTCAGGTTTTCGATATTTTGTATTGTTTAAAGATGAATTTACTAAATTTCGTTTTGTATATTTCATAAAGAAAAAGTCTGAGGTAGCTAACAAACTAAAGCAGATGTTAGCAGAGGCAAAAACTACAGGCCATATTATTAAAGAGATTTTGAGTGATAATGGAGGAGAATTTGATAACAAGGAAGTCAAAGAAATTATTGCTCAAGAAGGTATAGTTCATCGTTTTACAATGCCATACACACCTCAACAAAATGGATGCAGTGAAAGAGAAAATCGAACCATAGTTGAAACTGCGAGGGCTATAATGCATGCTCATGGAAATATCCCACAAAAATTGTGGGCTGAAATGATAAATACGGCGAGTTATATTCTGAACCGTACAGGTCCATCTAGTGTTAAAGGAAAGTCACCGTTTGAATCTTGGTACGGAAAGATACCTGGGATAAAACATATGCGAATTATTGGTTCAATTTGCTATGTGCATGTTCCAGACAAACGTAGAAAGAAAATGGATCGGAAGGCTATAAAAGGTACTCTCATAGGATATGACCATGATGAAGGATATAGAATTTGGTGCGAAGAGACCAACAAGCTAATTAGATCAAGGGATGTCATCTTCAAAGAAATAACTTTAGTTCAGAAGAAAGGTGCTGATATTCCAGTAAGGCTTGAGAATGAACCAATAGCAGTTCAAAAAGGTAATTTAGACTTTCAAGATTCAATAACCCAAACAGAAGAGAACTGGGATAACGAGGCATCAAGGAAATCTTTAGAGGAAAATTTATCGAGCTCAGAGGATGATTTATTTGAAGAAGCGCGAGATGATTTTCAGGAGATTGAAACAAATAAACGAATTTTGCGTGATCGTTCCTTGCTTAGGTTACCACAAAGATATCCAGATTATGTAACCTGTGCTATTGCAAGCTTTGAAGAACCAACAACATACACTGAGGCATTGCAATCTGAGCAATCTGAAAGTTGGAAAAGTGCAATGAACAAGGAAATGGAAGCTCTTCAAGAGAATAAAACCTGGGATTTGGTGAATTTGCCACATGGGAGAAAAGCGATTCCTTGTAAATGGGTGTACAAAGTAAAAACAAATCCAGATGGGTCAATAAATAAATTTAAGGCAAGACTGGTTATTAAAGGTTTTTCCCAACAAAAGGGAATTGATTTTGATCAGACGTTTAGTCCTGTAGCTAGAATGTCTACCATTAGAGCCCTGATAAGTGTAGCAGCTAGTGAAAATATGTCACTTACACAAATAGATGTGTCGACAGCCTTTTTGTATGGTAATATCAGCGAAACAATTTATATGCAACAACCAGAAGGCTTCGGTGATGATTCTGGTAAAGTGTGTTTGCTGAAGAAGAGCTTATATGGTTTGAAACAAGCCCCTCGCTGCTGGAACGAACGATTTAGTAACCAGTTAATTAAGTTAGGTTTTAAAAGAAGTAATGCCGACCCATGTTTGTTTCTACGTCTAAGAGGTACTAAGAAAATTTTCATGGTTTTGTATGTAGATGATGGATTAATAGCAACAAATGATGAGGACGAACTTCAGGAGTTCATAGATGATTTGAAAACAAGTTTTAAAATTACTTCTCAACCTGCATCATTTTATTTGGGACTTGAAATTAAAAGAAGTCAAGATTCATCTATACAAGTGAGTCAATCACATTACACAGAGAAACTCTTGGAACGTTTTGGTATGAACAACTCCAAAGATGTTGCAACTCCAATTGTGAAAGAGGGAGAAATTGAAGGAAGCATTCCTAACACCGTTTTTCCCTACAGACAAGCAGTTGGATCATTAATGTTTTTGATGTGCGGTACGAGACCAGACATAGCGTATGCAGTAGGCGTAGTTTCAAGAAATCTTGAAAAACCAAACGAATCGGACGTAGTCAAGGTCAAGAGGATTTTTCGTTATCTAAAAAGGACAGCTGATTATGCTTTGGTGTATAAAAGAGGAATTAGAATTCTTGAATGTTATAGCGATGCAGATCATGGAGGAGATATTGGGACTGGCCGTTCAACGACAGGCGTTCTGTGTAAATATTCAGGTGGTCCTATCTCCTGGGCTAGTCAAAGACAAACATCAGTGGCTATATCAACAACGGAGGCGGAAGTTGTAGCGGCAAGCGAGGCAGCACGGGAAATAATTTGGCTGAAACGATTATTAAAGGAGCTTACTCATCTTAAGGAGACACCAGTATTACAAGTAGATAATGAGGCTGCTGTTCGTCTAGCACAAAATCCTGAATATCACAAAAGAACCAAGCATATCCGTATAAGACACTTTTTTCTACGGGAATTGGTAATAGCTGGTGATATTGATATCTCAAGAGTTGATTCTGAAAATCAATTAGCAGATATTCTGACGAAACCATTGCACTCTACTCGTCATACATTATTATGTCAAAGAATAGGACTCGCAAAGCTATTAAATGTGGGGGAGTGTTGAAGCAAATTTAAATTTGGAAAGACATTTAATACTTGCTATTACAACTTGCAAAATTGTTTTTACTACGAAGTAGTATATAATTTTTTGTCAGCTTGCTTTTTTCTAGTCTAGAGACTAGACGTTTCTTCCCATTGTTTTTTTTCCTTACAAAGAAATATATTACCTGAATATAATTTATTGAGTTTTTCCTCTGGAAGTTAATGTTAACCACATCAGGTTATGGGCCCAGATCCGCAATCAACTGGAATTCGTGTGAAGTAAAGAAAGGATCAAGCAAAGAATAATGGATTCAACAAGGATGATTAATATTGGTCTGTTGGAAGGCAAGTCAAATTGGACCACATGGAAATATAAAGCGGAAATCTGTATGCGAGGAATAAAGGGAACACTTGATGTTGTTGAAGGGAGGTTACTAAAGCCTCAGCCACCAGATAGCGATGCAACTGCTGATCAAATGAAGAAATATGAAACAAATCTTGAGATTTTTGTTAAGGCAGACAGCAATGCATTGATTGTGCTGACAGCCAATATGACTGAGGAGACTTTACAGAAAGTAATGCGCTTTACAACAGCTCGCGAGGTTTGGTTAGAGCTACACAGTTTATTTGATGGGATATCGGAAGATAAGGTATACGATGTATGTTTACAGTTTTTCAATTTTAAACGGAATACCACTGATGACATCGCAACTCATTTATCCAAAATTAAAAATGTTTGGAATGATTTAAAAAGAGAAATGAGTCGAGACTTGTCAAATAATTCCGAGTTACCCGAACTGTTTTTAATATGTAAAATTTTAGGTACATTATCCGAAGAGTATTTTCCATTTAAATCTAGTTGGATGTTAATGTCAAAAAAGGAAAGAAACGTTGAAAATCTAACAAATCAGTTGTGTGCGTACGAAAAAGCATTAATAAACAGAGGTGAAGATAACACTTTACAAGAGGCCCTCACTGTTACAAAATTTAAGAAAACTGAAAAGGCTTATGTTAAAAAGAAAAAAACATTTGTGTGCTACTATTGTAATAAGCCAGGCCATGTCAAAAGAAAGTGTTTGAAGTGGATATCAGATGGAAGACCGTCAAGAACAACTAATGAAGTGGATATTACAGCAAATCCAAATGGTCATGCAAAAATAATGAACATACTTTCTGTAACGTCAACTGTGTTTTCAAGTGAATGTGATGACAATAGTTGGTTTGTTGATAATGGAGCGACAAGCCATATCAGTAAAAACAAAGATCTGTTTAGAAGTTTTGAAGTTTTCACGATACCACACATTGTTACAACAGCTAATGGAGAGGATATCAAAGCAATTGGAAAGGGAACAATAGATATTGAAGCAGTTGTGAATGGACGCTGTAATAAATTTAGGCTTACAGATGTTTGGTATGTTCCCGATATAAAACGAAATTTGTTCTCAGTATTGGCTGCACAAGATAAGTGTCCACAAAGCATTTTTATGGCAAATACTGTAGCATGTTGTTTAAGATTTGGAAAAATTAAGAGATTAGTTGGTGAACGCAGTCGTTATGGTGGTTTGTTCAAGTTAGCAGTTAAAAATATTCCACCTAAGGGTATTACTCAGGTTAATATGATAGATCAAAAAGATGTATTGCAGTTATATCATGAAAGATTTGGTCATCAAAATATGCGGCATATCAAGACTCTAATTTATAATGAATTAGGAATTATCACTCCTTTACATAAAGATGTGTGTGAAGGTTGCATATATGGAAAGGCTCATCGACTTCCATTCGGTACAAGGAGTAAGGCAACTAAACCCGGGGAACGTATACATACTGATGTATGTGGTCCATTTTTAGAATCAATGTCAGGTTTTCGATATTTTGTATTGTTTAAAGATGAATTTACTAAATTTCGTTTTGTATATTTCATAAAGAAAAAGTCTGAGGTAGCTAACAAACTAAAGCAGATGTTAGCAGAGGCAAAAACTACAGGCCATATTATTAAAGAGATTTTGAGTGATAATGGAGGAGAATTTGATAACAAGGAAGTCAAAGAAATTATTGCTCAAGAAGGTATAGTTCATCGTTTTACAATGCCATACACACCTCAACAAAATGGATGCAGTGAAAGAGAAAATCGAACCATAGTTGAAACTGCGAGGGCTATAATGCATGCTCATGGAAATATCCCACAAAAATTGTGGGCTGAAATGATAAATACGGCGAGTTATATTCTGAACCGTACAGGTCCATCTAGTGTTAAAGGAAAGTCACCGTTTGAATCTTGGTACGGAAAGATACCTGGGATAAAACATATGCGAATTATTGGTTCAATTTGCTATGTGCATGTTCCAGACAAACGTAGAAAGAAAATGGATCGGAAGGCTATAAAAGGTACTCTCATAGGATATGACCATGATGAAGGATATAGAATTTGGTGCGAAGAGACCAACAAGCTAATTAGATCAAGGGATGTCATCTTCAAAGAAATAACTTTAGTTCAGAAGAAAGGTGCTGATATTCCAGTAAGGCTTGAGAATGAACCAATAGCAGTTCAAAAAGGTAATTTAGACTTTCAAGATTCCATAACCTGATGTGGTTAACATTAACTTCCAGAGGAAAAACTCAATAAATTATATTCAGGTAATATATTTCTTTGTAAGGAAAAAAAACAATGGGAAGAAACGTCTAGTCTCTAGACTAGAAAAAAGCAAGCTGACAAAAAATTATATACTACTTCGTAGTAAAAACAATTTTGCAAGTTGTAATAGCAAGTATTAAATGTCTTTCCAAATTTAAATTTGCTTCAACAACCTGTGCCTGTGCAACCTTGAATTCCGCCTCCAACATTCTCCGGTCATCGCCTGAGCCGCGTCAAACCCTGAAAAGGAATGACATCCGCCCCAACCATTCCACAAGAAAAATTTTAACGCCTGGACATTCTATTATTTATAATCATTTAATCATCAAAACAAACAATACAATGAATAATCATAATAATCATCAACCACGACAATAATTATATATCCTTGTCAGCTATTAATTTAAACTATCAAGTTCAACTAAATTAATGTTTCATTATTATAGGTACATATGTATGAAGCTCAAGATAAAAAGAAAACGCGCAGTAGTGGTCAATACTCCTCGTTTTGTACAAACGATATTACAAACGACCGTGTAAAATAACGGAAGAACAATTTCCCGGAACCAACACAAGAACTTAACAACACAAGACTGAAGAAAATAGTTCTAACAAGGAGCAAAATAATTTCATAAATAATTATAAATACGATTAACGTTAGTACTAGTTACCTTTAAAATTATTATAAATCAAACTATAAATCAACTCATGAACTAATTTATTATTATTTTTTTTTTTATTTTATATTGTGTATTTTTGTGTGTGTGTGTTTTTTTCTTTATATTTATGTATATTTTGTTTCCTTCTCTTAATTGGTGGTGTACTCACGAATAAATAAGGAATGTAACCAAAAAAAACCTTAAAGCTATTTATATTTAATCACAATAAAAGCTAACTAAATAAAAATCTTAGTGACCTCTGGTAATAAATTATTCCAAGAGATTACCCTGCCACACTGGGCCCTTCATAAACGAAATTGAAAAAATGTTGAAGCGGATTTGAAGGGATTTCGAGCCCTCTGATAGTTCTGTCAGGTAGGATAATTCGTAAAATTAAACGATTAAAATATTCTTCAAATAATAACACAGCCTGTTGTTCTTTATTGTCGCTTTATAGTCTATTGTCGCTCTCCGTTCCATAAGGGACCAAAATGGGACTCGTCGCACCTCTCATAGCCAAATGACACGAATTTTAAATTTGGTTCTCTTAATATAGGCTGACTTTATAGCCCCCTTCTTCACTTCTCACTTTTATAATATAAGGTATAAATGTACCTGAATTTCTCATTTTCAAATGATAGTAACTGCTGATTTGGACCTCGAGTTAGTTAAAAATCAATCTTCACCTTCATCTGGGCTTAATGCTCAGCAACTCCACTAGATGTTAATTCACAACCTCCTCTAAATTGTTAAGCATCCAAGTTCCAGTATCTTCATACACCAATCTCCCGTCCAAAGCAACAAACTTCTTTTTCTACTAAAAACTTTTTTTTCTTTTCAAGAAACCGGACCTCTTACTAAAACTGTCCTTTCACTCCCGAAAAAATTTTTTCCCGTTTCATAATTTTTCCACGCATCCCCCGTTTAAATTTTTCAATCGTTCCCAAGTTTTTCTACAAATTTCCCAATACCTACAAAGTGATTTCGAAAGTAAATTTCCCAATCAAAATAAATTTTCCAACCGACCGTTACACCTCTAACCTTTCCTATTCTCCTCTATTCTTCAAACCAAGCTTACTACTAGACATTGCACCATGAACTGAACGACATGACGGACTGGTAGTACAAAGGGTTACACCTAAGCTTGGTTTTTTCATAAAAAAAGAAAAAAAATAGATAATTTTTATTGAAGTTTCAAAATACTCAAATTCTACAAGAATGTCACATAAAAAAAATACATTTATCACGTTTGTGATTTAATACGTCATAATCCAGATTAAGAGTGCTAATGTGTGTCCGGTATTACACTTGCAAGTTTAGAAAAGGACTAGCAATATGATAAAATTGAAACTAATCTACGCGAAAAACTTCAGCTAACTCGAAAAGTCCCTGAAAAAGTATGAACAAATCATACTTTTTCGGGATCTTCATCTTAATTTTTGACATTTACAGACTTTTTTTGTTCACAAAATTAAAAGTTCGTGGTTGCTAAGTGGACGAGTCGACGTGTTGATGCAACACACTGTCAGACTGTTGAGCGGAGGTGATACACGACTCAACACGCTACACTCAACATTCTGTATAATTACAATGCGATTTTATAAGTGTGGGTGTGTAAATTATTTCCACCCACAATCGCTTGACAGTTACGCATACATAAACATTTTTCATGAAACTGGAGGAAAAATAGAAATCTTTTCTAATTGCAGTCAACGCCGCAAACTTTGCCCTTACTCTTCCCTTGACCAACAAACTGCGCAGAAAACGCTCGCGAAATTGAAAATAAAACTTTTAAATATATGCGGTTATGATAATATTATGTTGCTATAGATACGAAAAAGTATTTATTATTTAAAATTGTCTAATTAATGAAAACTGCACGAAAATTCAAATCCGTCTTATCGCTCATACCAAAATGTCCTTGTCTTTTCATACTTGAAAATTAGACGCTGAAAAAAAGCAAGTATCATAACCGCATTACCAAAATTTTTTTGTTGGCCTTGCATTTAATTTTCAACTGAAAAAAACCTTTGGCGGTCTTCGGGATATAATGATTTAAATAATTTTCATAAAGCTGTTCCCTGGTGGAAAAGTTGACGGGGCCAAAACTAGCTCTAACAGGGTAAACTATTTTCCTAACTAGCCCTGATTCTGCAGTCTAGCTAGCTATAGCTAGGAACGTAACGCAGGGCATTGGCCAGAACTAATCATGATTCCCTAATAGGGATTTGTCTAGAATACCTTGTTAGGGCTTTAACTTCGTAGTCCTCCTAGAGTCGATCGGGCTATGAATATCTAGCACTGTTTGAATATTTTTAAACGGCTGTTTATCTAGCTCTACCTTGGCCCAAATTACCCTGACCTTGTTAGGGCTGGTACAGTCTTACCCCTTTCAGCCTAAATCGGGCTGTAACTATCAAATTCTAATCAAATATTTATTGTCGGCTGCATATCTAGCTCAAACTTGGCCAAAACTACACAGACCTTGCTAGGGCGAATACAATTTTACCCCTCTTAGCCGTACTCGGGTTTATAATTAAAAAAAATTTTTATTGGGTATGAAATATTTTTATTGGAAATAAAACTAAAAACGAACTGATTTGATTCGATTTTTAATTGAAAATATATTAAAAGCAAGTCATAATTCATATTCGATAAAGCGAGAAATGAACAGAATATCTAAATAAATAATCGTTTGTCAGAATTGAAAATATTTTTGAATCGAATTATAAATATTATTTTAGCCCTAATGAGGCATTCTAGTATGACCCCGTTTAAAACTGATCTGTAAAATATTATTTCAGCCTTAAAAAGGCATTCGAGTTAACCCCAGATCAGAACTGACCTTGTGAATATTATTTAAGCCCTAACAAGGCTTTCTAGTTTTGCCTCGATTAAGACTGATCTTGAAAATATTATTTTAGTCCTGACAAGGCATACCAGTCGGCCCCTGGCTAGAACTGAACTTGAGAATACTATTTCAGCCCTAACATGGTTTTCTACTTGGCCTCCAATTAAAACTGACCTTGAAAATATTTTTTCAGCCCTAACAAGGCGTTTTAGTTAGCCCCCGAGTATATCAAGCTAGGAATGAACTTTTTCAGCCCTAATAGGGAACCCATGTTACGCCCCCTATAGATCTACAAAGGCTTAAACCAAGGTTTCCTTATTAGGGAAAACCATGCTTTATCCTACTAGGGCCACGTTACAAACATGGCACGCCCTGTTCTATTTCCACCAGGGAGGCTTTTCCATTTTGTGCTTCGCTTTTTCCCTTTGCTCCACATGAATGGGAATCGGTGAAATAAAACTTGTTCATGAGGCCATATGTACGAGCAGCAGCCATCAAAATTCCAACATTATGTCCGGCGAACAATTACTTAATCGAAGTTCTAAGATTTAGGAAGCTAATTCCATCGTTTTCCCTGTCACATAAACTGCCAGCGAAGGCCGCATTCAAATCGTCATATTCAATAACAAACTCCTTGTCGAACATGAGGATGCCGGTTTTTACAATATCAAGATTTCTTATTTTTAAATAGCCGCGGTCATCAATTGGAAAAGCACCTGGTTGATTTCTAGTTTCCAAATCAATGAGCTCGTAAAATCCATCTCGTTCAATCATGTTGCCATTTAAAATATTTGTGTCCCGTTGGTTCGGTGTTAGGATAGCAGCACGAATTAAATTTGCCACAACCATGGTGAAACATTGGTGTCCAGCATGTCCGGATTTAAATATTTCGTCATTTCCTTGATGCCATGAAGCACGTACGATTCGCGATAAATTATTATTAATTTATTTGCATGTAGTCATTGTAAGTTGGATGTAGTCAGGTACGTTTCGTCTATGTGTCTGAGCTGGAATTACGCGGATAACATCCTGCGTATTTAATCGCGCAAATCGATTTACTCGTACATGTTTGTACAATGGGTTATTTGCTATAAGCCAATCAAGAGCCTTGTAGAAACGTTTCGGGGGACCCACGGAATGATGCGCTGAAGCAAATGTCGTTCTGGTTCAGTTAGTGCCGAAATTTCATCGGGCACATAACCGGGAATCAAGTTATTCCAATACGCCTTGGATGGAGCATGACGCTTTGAGCTCTTTAAGTGCTTATAGCATCGATGACAAAGAAGTAAATCATTTTTAGCGACAGGTTCCGGTGGCAAATATGGCTTGGGCAAAATCAAACTATATTTCACTACCTGATTAGCGTAGCATTTTTTCTTGCTGATATCACAGCACTTGTCGCTAAACATGTTTATGGTCGCTTGAAAATCTGCCTCATGAGCTACCCGTTGAGCATAAGCCTCACGTTGACGTCGTAGTCTTGCTTCACGTTCCTGACTTGTCTCTCTAGCTCTTAATTCAGATTTTCTCAATCGATCTGGTTCCATTCGAGAAATATGTTCTTGGGTGGTCTCAACCGCTCTTGTTTGAGCATGACAAAGTGCGTCATGAGCAAGGCGAGATATGCGTTCACCGGGTGTCTCATTCGCTCTCAGTACAGCTTGTCGCATTCTTTGACTTTTGAGCCGCGAGATATGCTGATAAGCTGTTTCATTTGCTCTTGCTTGAGCATGTCGTTGCGCGTCATTGCCAACTCGAGAAGAATGGGCATCCCCGATTGATCTGATTTGATCAATTAGTTCCTTTGTATTTGCACGATGGACATTAGGCTGCTTTTCGGGGACTTCTTCAGCTCGTTTACGCCTTTTAAATAATCTTGCAGAATTATCTGCACCTACCTATATATATATCTTCACAATTTCTTTTCTTCTTGTTCTGCCTCTATTATCAACTATGGTGCTTCTAAAATTTGGTGGACCGTGAAAAATATCTTTAATCATTTTCTGTCCAAACCTATTATCCAAACAAAGCTTTTTATCTATACTAACCGTTATTTCGTAAACCTTTACTTTGGGTCTTAGAAAAAAATAATTTAAAATCAAATGGAAGATGCCTCCTCGTCTAGTTTCTAATTTTCTTTCTAATGATAAAAAAGAAGTTTTCTTGAATAAATTATCTATGTAAGTCCATTTTAAGCAAACTACGAGGACCTACCTTATATAATTTCCAAAAAAATTTCACCAGAAATTGTCACTACTGGACAATTCTCTATTAATACCTATAAAAAATTATAGTGATAGGATTTGTACTTGGAAATTATGAGCACTTACCTATGTAATATTTCACAACATTTTCTATATTATAACACACTACACTACACTGATGCTAAAATATCGCGTTATGCACTTTTTTACGTTTGACTAAAATCGTTAATTTAAAATCGATTTCAAAATTTTGCCAAAAATACACACACACACAGACAGGAAAGCAACTCAGTAGGGGAAATTGCAAGTAATTACTCTGAGAAGTGGATTTTTGAGTACTTCGTCGGTTTTTAAATACCAAAGATGTACATCTGTAATGGCTTATTGGTAATACTGATAAAAATGGCATTGGCCGCCATGGACCAACGAAATATTGAGTATACTATATTGCTTATTGTATTCTACTTATCATACCCTTTCATTTGATACCCATGTCGAATGGGTTCTGAAGAGAATGGTAACCCACCCTCCTGAGGAGGCTGCCATGGATCTAAAGACATAGCTTATTGCATTCGTCTTATGATGCCCTTTCATTTGATACCCATATAGATGGGGTTGTGAAGAAAATGGTAATCCGCCCTCTGGAGATGACCGCCATGGACCAAGCGATAAACTGAGTATACTATATTGCTTAGGGTGTTCTACTTATCATACCATTTGATTTGATACCCATGTCAAAGGTTTTGTGAAGAATATTTCAATCCGCCCTCCTGAGACGGCTTCCATGGACTAAAGGTATTTACCATATTGCATTGTCATCGGAGCTAAAGCTGTGTGTGAAATTTCAGGGTGATCGGGTAACCGGAAGTAGTCAAAAAATCGATTGGAAGATTTGTACCGGACAAACAGACAGACAAGAAAGCGAGCTAATAAAAACGTTTTAAAAAATAGTATTTTTTTGTAAAAATTAGACTCTTTATTCAAAATTTAAAAAAAATAAAAATGAAATCTCAAAATCCGGCTAGAGGGATCGATAGGTAAATTCAAGATGAACATTTAAAAACAATTTTTGTCAATAACTTAAAAATTAATTATTTTTTATAAAATTTGGTCGAGCCGTTTTTTGGTTAAAGCAACATACGTGATTTTTGTATCTTCACGATATCGCGCGAACCATAAAACTTAGTTGAGGTGCCGTTCGAAGAGTATTAACGATAATATGATCTAAAAAATTAATGGTCTTGGATGTGAAGTATCACGTCCGTATTTTAACGTGACAACGTCTATTAATTTGAACATGACAACGTCTGTTATTACGTTTTGTATTATTTTCTCAATTAATAAATTATATATTTCGAAGCAAATTTTTTTTTTGTGTGCGGGACATTTTCACACGCGCGTCCTATCTTAAACCGATTTAATAGACGTTGTCACGTCAATAAGGTGAATGAATGTATTTTTCCCGTGTAGAGGATAAATTAACGAAAATTTTGAGCCATTAACCATCCCCCTAACATGTATGGGGGCGGTCGAACCGTTTTTTTTTTGTTTAAACGACGTTCATGATTTTTGTACCTGCACGATACTGCGCGAACCAAAAAGTATATCGACTTTTTTGAGGTTCCGAAAGGGGAAAATTTACGAAAAAATGCTTTAAAAAAAATTCATAACATTCGGTCGGGCCTTTTTGTTTAAATGGAAAAACTTCGACCAAGTGTCAGAAAGACCTTAAATTGAGAAGATTTGCTGATCTATATAAATATAATTGGAGTGTCTGTCTGTGATTTCAAAATAATTGTGTTTTTCTAAGTTCATATGGTTATTTACATCTTATTAAAACAAATCACGCATTTTTAAAATTTTTGTCTGCCTGTATGTCTGTATATCTGTATGTCTATATGCCTGTATGTCTGTCGGTCTATTTGTTCGGGCTAATCTCGGAAACGGCTGATCCGATTGGGATGGGACTTTCACTGGAAGAAACCTTTACAACCCACTCGATATGGGTATCAAACCCAAGTATATGGCAAGGGCCTCGGTAGCCTAGGGAGTAAGGCGCCTGGCTACTATCCCAGAGGTCCCGGGTTCGAATCCCGGCAGCGCCACGGTCCTTCGCCTTTTCCACTTTCCCACCCACATAACTTTCCTTCTTTCTTCTTCCCTCTTTACATTCCTGATCCCTCCTGTCATAGCCTTCCTTAGCCCTTCCCCGCTCCACCAAAAAGCGCATGTCATCGGTTGGTTGATGAGATTCAACTCGTTTCAGGAGGCATAACACTCCAGCGAGTTGTTTCTCGATGCCCCGATGTCAAAGTCGCGACAGTAATGGTTGGAAGTAGGTGGACTAAAAATATCGCGGGTAGGTTGTGACAGTTCCTTTCTTCCCCGACTAGAGCTGCTGTTCGACATTGCACTCTATATGAAGAAAATAGATTGTCGACACAGTATAAAGGGCGTTTCCTGTGACTCTAGTCTTTCACATAAAAAAAAAAAAAAAAAAAAAAAAAGTAGAATATTATTACCTGAGTGGCATCATTCCAATCTATCTATATAAATATAAATGGCGTGTATGTCTGTGATTTCAAATAATAATTGTGTTTTTCTAAGTTCATGTTTATCTAATTGGAATGTCGGTCTATGCAAAAACTATTTTTAAAATTTTTGTCTGCCAGTATTGCGATGGGACTTTCACTGGAAGATTCTGTGCTTTTGCGGCCATATTTCAGGCAGATACGACTATCAGATCCGATTTTCGGTACTGACTATCGTGTACGACAACCGGATTAGACCGAAAACTTCAACCGATAGCTGAAGGAAAGCAAGTGAACATTTTTTTATCATTCCAATTGTAGACCTCACAGAACTTTATCTTAGTATCTAGGTTTTCCTAAAAATATCTTGATCGTACTATAGGGGACCCTTCAAACTAATCTGTCACTAAATGTGTGATGATTAACAGATTAGTCACTTAAAGCAAAAAACGAGAGCGTAATCGGAAAACTTAGAATTCTGTACTATTCTCCTCAACATATGATAAGAAAATGTTTTTTTTGATATGACATTGAGCTGCTGGCTGCTCTTTGAACGTTCGTAATAGACCCGGAAATTTTGATAAGCGATATTTTTGACGATTTTCAAAATATCAACTCAACTAAGTCGACTCAACTCAGTAATGTCACAAACGTTGTAATACTTACAAGTGAAACATAGAGCTTCGTTTATAATCTTGTCGTGCGGGCGGTATGACCAACTGCTAAAACATGTAACGACGAAATACGAAAACGGAAAGCAGCACCTCCCTTTTCAGGATCAAATCAGTAGTGTCATCTTATAATGTTGTCAATTTCCGTCTCAAGCCCTTTTCTTTATAGGCTCTACAACCGGGATCTTGGCCTCCCGCAACAAATGCGTCGATCACTGCAAAAGCGTCCCAACTCCACACTTCAAAACACTACAGATTGACCCACTTCGATTTTCCATTCGATTTTTCGGAACCTTCTGGTCTGAAACCATTTATCTTTTCTTCCTGATATTCGACTGAGGATAAAACAAATCAACTGAGCTCGAACTGAAGGTGAACGTAAAAGCTCGCCCAAAAGAGAGTAATTAACTGGAATAGTGGAATGCCATTATACTTTGACTTATGGCGAAAAAGGAAAAAAAATCAAGCACGAAGTGCACATGAACTGAGCTTTAGCCGATGAAGGTTGTTTTAGATGTGGGCTTTTCCACACCCGTTATGCTATTGGTTTGGTATATTAAAGTGAGACTCGTGCAGCCACGTTATAATTTGCCTTTATTCTTCTGCTACTTGTTCACAGATTGGAGTTTGGAGAGTCACTGCTCAAGAACTTGCAGTAAAACTTCTCGACCCGTTGAACTCTGGACCAAGAAGTTCTTGTACTAAAGAAGCTGTTTTCCAATTCGTGATCCAGAGTTCAATGGGTTTTACATTAGAGTTCACAATATTTTCATGATTACATAATTGATTCATGATTTCAAATTAAGGAATTGAGCAAATTTTATTAAAATTCAATTTATTAATTATAGTGGACGGAACATGGACGGAAAACACCGCCCCCATTGGAACGATCGTAAAAGTTCCAATCTTCAATCCTGAGTCGGTAGTGGTGCCAACTTGTGCACCGGCCGCTGGAGAATTCCCTGAGGCGTCTTTAATTTTACCACCCTTATACAGCCTTCGGCTCCCGGGAATGTACGCACCACGAGAGCTAACTTCCATTTGTATGTTGGAATGCCGTCTTGATGTACTAGAACTAAGGTCCCGACTTGGAGGTTGCCTTCTTTGGTACGCCATTTGCCCCTTTGTTGAAGCTGGTGCAGGTATTCCTTTGACCAACGTCTCCAGAAATGTTGATGCAACGCCGAGACTCGTTGCCACCTACGAAGATATGCAAGTTTATTTATATCGAAAAAAGGTTCAAGCACAGGCTCAAGGGGGGCCTGTGTGAGGAAATGAGAGGGGGTTAAAGCCTGATAATCGTTAGGATCTGAGGAGAGTGGAGTGATGGGTCTTGAATTTAGGCATCCTTCAATCTGGGCCATTACAGTTGTCAATTCTTCAAACGTCAACAGGGCGTGTTGCAAAGTGCGACAGAGGTGCCCCTTAGCAGACTTGACCGCTGCCTCCCACAGTCCACCAAAGTGGGGCGCTCGTGGAGGGATATGGTGGAACTCAATGCCGTTATTGCTGCACCAAGACGCGATCTGGTTCTGGTTGATCTCCTGATTGACGGCCTTTTTAAACTCCTCCAGCAATCGACGAGCGCCCACAAAATTAGTAGCGTTGTCACAATAAAGATGCTGGCATAGATTTCTTCGGCTGGTGAACCTTTTTAAGTGCAGCTATGAATGCCTCGGAAGTGAGGTCGGACACCACCTCAATGTGAACAGCTCGAGTGACGAAGCAAACGAAAATAGCTACGTAGGATTTAAACGGTGCCTTCCCTCGTATGCGATGTGTAGTCATGATGGGTCCACAAAAATCTTCTCCACTATGAGTGAATGGTAACGACACGTTGACCCTGGCCTTAGGTAAGGAACCCATTATTTATTGCGTTAGTCGAGGCCGATACCTGATGCAATGAATACAGTTGCGAACTATCTTTCTCACGCATCCGCGAGCGTTTACAATCCAAAATCTTTGATGGATAATCCCCAGCAGCGCTTGTGGCCCAGCGTGGAAGTTTTTGTGATGCAAGTATCTTATGTAAGATTGTACGAAATCGTTCCTTCGTGGTAATAAAATCGGAAACCGAAAATCCACTGGTGCGTCCGCTAGATTCAATCGCCCGCCTACTTTCAGTAGTTTGATATTTGAAACCGTAAAATCCTCCAAAAATGGGTTGCGTTTTCGTAAGCTACTTTGTTTCGAAATCTCCTTTCCTTGTTCGAGATGTCGGATCTCTTCGACGAATTCACGTTGCTCGATGGCCCATACAATTGCCATGAAGGCTCTGTCGATCTCCGATGGTGTTAGTTCTCCCATCTTCACCAACTGTTTCCTCTTCTTCGCTTGCAGATTTTGGTAAAAACGAAAAACGTATGCAAACCGCCGGCAATTTCTATTAAAGTCACTACAGGCATAAATGGTATTCAGGAAACTATCCGAGATGCAGCATACTAAGATTGATTTGACTTTCCTGCGTTCCGGTAACTCGTCAATGCTCACATGACGTTTTTTCGAAGGGGGCCAGTTGTCCATCGATTGTCTTAAAAATTCTGGTCGCGAAAACCAAATCGAATTAGGAAGGTCTTCCACCATCATACCACGGGAAACAATATCCGCTGGGTTTGCTTTTGAGTTGACGTGCCTCCACGTTGCTTCAGATGTCAATTGCTGGATTTCGGCCACACGATTTGCGACATAAACCTTCCAGTTCGACGAATGGCTCGACAGCCAATCAAGTACAATTTCCGAATCCGTCCAAAGGTAATGTCCTTCAATACATTTCGGTAAGCTGTCGTGAATCTTTGCAAGAAGCTTCGCTAAAAGCAGGGCTGCGCAAAGTTCCAAGCAAGGTAACGACCTGGATACTCTGATTGGGGCTACCTTAGACTTAGCCGCCAAGAAGTGCACGGAAATGTCTCCAGTCTCACTAATGGATCGTAAGTATATACAGCAACCGTAAGCTCTGGTAGAAGCATCGGCAAATCCATGAAGCTCCATGGTCGTCGCCTTACCTACACAAAGTACCAAACGCGGAATTCGTATGTCATTGAGAGCCTTCAATTGATTCTCGAAGTTACGCCAATTGGATTCTAAAATTTGAGGTATTGACTCGTCCCAATTCACTTTCAACAACCAAAGCTCTTGCAGAAAAATCTTCGCGCGTACCACTACAGGGTTTATAAATCCAAGAGGGTCGAACAATCGCGCAGTAACCGACAATATGAGTCGTTTCGTGACCTTTGAGGACATGGAATTAAATTGAAATCGAAACTCATCCGCAGCGGCATCCCAAATAATTCCTAGCGCCTTAACGACGTCGACATCATTGATCCTCAAAGTCTTTTCCCGTTCATCGGCAGGAATTTCTGACACGAAATGCGAATCATTTGAATACCATTTTCTTAAGCAAAATTGTCCACTCTTTAAAATCTTGTCTATGCTGTTTCGGATTTCCATGAGTTCTTCGCGACTATCTGCTCCGGTCAGTAGGTCATCCATATAGAAATCTTTCTCCACTATCCGAGAGGCCTTGGGCAGTGTAGAACAATAGTCCTTGGCAAGTTGACTCAAGCATCGCGTAGCGAGGAATGGCGCAGACGCTGTGCCATACGTTACAGTTTTTAGGCGAAAAATTCTTATAGCGTCTCTCCAGACGATGAGTTGGTAGTTGCGATCCTCGGGATAGA
Source organism: Thereva unica (assembly GCA_949987705.1). NCBI lineage: Eukaryota > Metazoa > Arthropoda > Insecta > Diptera > Therevidae > Thereva > Thereva unica. The sequence continues at coordinate 87,516,390 of OX465283.1, read as the reverse complement.
CTAGAATTTGCCTGTACATGGCAGATATATCTGCAGTTAAAGCCAATTTATGACACCAGAATCGGCATATAATAGAGAATATATCATCTTGTATGGTGGGTCCAATCATAAGGTTGTCGTTGAGTGACTGGTTCGCATCCGTCCGACAGGAGGCATCAAAGACCACCCGAAGTTTTGTGGTCGAACTCTCCGGCCGTAATACATAGTGATGCGGCATGAAGTAATGTCTCTTCGGTAGATGCTCCATACTAATCTCCTCCATGTGTCCAGCAGAAAGATATTCTTCCAAGAATTGCGAGTATTTTAATTTCAGCTCGGGGTCTTTATTCAATTTTCTAACTAAGTAGTGCAAACGGCGACGAGCTATATATAAAGAATTTGGGAACTCAACTGCAGACTCCTTAAAGGGCAGCTTGACCATGAACCTACCGTCGGGGAAACGGCGCACTGTTTCACGAAAACATTGCCTCACATTCTGCATGCTCAACGCTCAAGGAAGGTGTCTCACGGTCCAAATCCTCTTCTTTCCAAAACCTTTCAACTAACTCGTGTAAAGTCGCATCGCCAATAGCTGTCCCTTCGAAGGTTTCCTGTGCACTAATAGCATGCGGTGCGACTGCTGCCAAAGAGGTTTGTGAAGTGGTTGAATGAGTATATCGCCCCGAGACTACCCAGCCGAAGACTGTTTTCTGTAAGGTGGGAAAATTGTGATTCAGTTTTATTTGTCCCACACAAAGAAGATCAAAGAAAATCTCTGCTCCAATGAGAAGGTCTACTTTATGCGGCTTGAAGAACAATGGATCGGCTAATTTGATATTAGCTGGAATGTTCCAACTATCTACAGCAACTGTACTTTCAGGCTTCAGACCGGTTATATGTGGAAGGATGTAACATACTAAATTGATTGCGAAGTCACAAGTTCGAGAGCAAATGGTAACTTGGCTAGTCCAACGAATTTCTGTGGGAATATCGCATATTCCAAACATAGTTAAATCCGCCCTGGTCCGCTTCAGGTTTAAAGTGTTGACTAAGCTCTCCGAGATAAAGTTTAGTTGGGATGCTGAATCTAGCAGTGTCCTGGTTGGGTGGAAATGACCAGCATTAGACTTTACTTTAACGACCGCGGATGCAAGAAAAACTTGTTTTCGAACCTTATCCAAAGATAATAGTGACGAGCTAACATTAAGGTCTTAAGGCTTAGGATCATGCGATTGAGTGAGCAATGCATTATTATTAAGCAGTCCTGAGTTCGCTGAGTACCTATGTAGATGTATATGATGAGGTATAGAACAGACACCACATTTCTTCGAAGGGCATTTCTTAACGCTATGCCCTTTGGCTAAACAATTGATGCACAGGGCTTTCCTTTTAGCAAATTGAAATCTACCTATAACAGACAGCTTCAGAAACTCTAGGCAATCATCTATAATATGGTCAGGGCTGTTGCAGAAAAGACAAATAGATTTGGAAACCATCAACGAAGTAGAATTCGAGTTCACCCTTGGCTTCCCTTGGGTCCAGGTCGCGAGCTTTGATGACGAGGACGATGAAGATCCACCACTCTTGCACTCCGATTTGCTTTCCATAGCTTCTAGGAATTGACACCTTCTATTCAAAACACTACAACAATTATCCCACGTTGGCAGACTAGCATGTTCCAGGGACTCTTCCCACCTGCTCTGTGATTCGGGATCTAACTTCGCATGCACCAGATGAATAATCAATGCGTTAGTGATATCCGCTTCAGAACCTAGACTTCTCAAGGCACTTAGATGAGCATTGGTGTTGTCTACGAAATAACGCAGTTGGTGAGAGGAATTCTTATTTACCTTTGGTAAGTTAAACAACCCCATAATATGCTCTTGGAACGCTAAATATTTATTGTCGTACCTCTCCTTAAGTTGAGCCAAGGCTTTCAAATAATTAGCATCAGTAACCTCAAACGCTTTGATTGTGCGTAATGCTGCACCGGTTAGACATGAGATCAAGTGATTAAATTTCTCGATGGCTGACAATGCTTCGTTGTTGTCCATCAACCTGGTAAACGATCCGATGAAATTTGGGAACTCGGAATATTTACCCGAGAATTGCGGCAACTTCAACTTGGGTAAATTATTTTTGCTGAGAGAAGGTACCAATAACGACTGGTCGTGAAAAGAACTAGAATTGCGATGACCCGCTAACAGTGATAATAATTTCGACTTTGTTCCGCAGTAGAGATCTTCAAGCTCACCCCTAACCTTAATTTCACCCTCATCATCAGGTGCAAGTTTTTCAATCGAAGTTTGAAACGACAGGATTTGTTTGAAATATGACTCGAATATTCCTAGACGACATTCAAGCTCTGCACCCGATAGGGTACTACCAGAGATAACATAATACTCCGTATAAAGATGCGACAGCTAGAACAAAAAACCCGAACGCTTTTTGCCTCGGCAGGCCTCTGAGATTGCCTCCCCCTTAGCAACATGCAACATATTCGAGTTTCTAGCTACACAAGGAGGCGAACGTGGTCATGGTCCGCAGCACAAGACATGCGGTGAGTTTGTGGATAAGGAAGCTAGAATTTTAGGGGGGGCAAGGAAAGGAACTGACAACAGAATGTTTCTCGCAACATCTTTCTTTCTTTCTCATCTTTCAAACGTTTGCCTCTAGCGCTACATTGAAGGATTTCCCTGATGCTTTGTATTTTAACTATTTTTTAGAACATTCCGTGTATTTTTTTAATGACTGTCTGAGATTCACTATCAATTTCACTTGATTTCAAATTCTTGGTGAGGGATTTGCGATATTTTTAAAATAGGTACTTGGTTGGGGTTTTGGTTGCGACTTTTTTTCTGGTATTTCGGTATTGACTAACTCGATTGATTTTAGAAACGAATTTAGGTAATTATTTTTTATTTTATTTTAGCTGAATTTTCGCTATTGGCTTAAAATGTTGGGTTTTGGCTTTTGTTGTAGGTATATTGTGGGTGTAGATTTTTGGACACATTTTTTATAAAAAATGCCACAAAGTCGCACAACCTGGAGAGTTGTTTGTATCACCCAAAGTTGCAAAGCGCATAAGTGCTTTTCATAAACGCTTGTACAATTAAATCCCCGCCCACAATAAAAAATCGTACGTCTGCTCAAAACAATTCGATCGTAATTGTTTTGGTAAAAACAAATTAAAAATAGGTTCAATACCTTCCTTGTTATTTGAAAACTCTTCAATTAATGAAAATGAGGAAAGGCTTCATGCCAAGTCAATTTTCAGGGAAAACGTATGAGAGAAGGAATTCAGTCTCGGACTTGTAATTACAGGATTTATCCGTTTTAGAGTCCCCTTGTCAACAGTTAAATATTGAGCCGGTAAATATATACATATACTGCAAACAATGTTTGGAAGATGAAAAAAAAGTATATTACAACCGGGTCATTCCATATCAAACCAACCAATGGTTTGGACCTCACCACCTCCGATTGTTATAATTTTTTTATATTTGTTCTTCTGGTGGAAACTAAAAAAAAAACAAATTTTCAAATTTTTGGCCTTCTATTGTTTTAGTTATAAATTTTCAAAAAGTCGAAAACCTTAAATTTTCAACAAATTTTGAAATCTTTAAATTGATCTAGTTCAAAAACTATTTGACATAGAAAGCTGAAAGTAGCACCAGTTTCTTTTGCTTTAATTTGATATATGTTGTTACGAAATTAGCATTGGAAACACTCATCCCCTGTTACTGTACATATAATAATTGAGTTGTCTGTTTCCCAGCTTATGATCTATTTACCTTAGCTTGAATTGCTAATATTTTGTTAATTATTTAAAATAAATTATCTTCCTTCCTCATACGTTTTCCCTGAAAATTGACTTGGCATGAAGCCTTTCCTCATTTTCATTAATTGAAGAGTTTTCAAATAACAAGGAAGGTATTGAACCTATTTTTAATTTGTTTTTACCAAAACAAATACGATCGAATTGTTTTGAGCAGACGTACGATTTTTTATTGTGGGCGGGGATTTAATTGTACAAGCGTTTATGAAAAGCACTTATGCGCTTTGCAACTTTGGGTGATACAAACAACTCTCCAGGTTGTGCGACTTTGTGGAATTTTTTATAAAAAATGTGTCCAAAAATCTACACCCACAATATACCTACAACAAAAGCCAAAACCCAACATTTTAAGCCAATAGCGAAAATTCAGCTAAAATAAAATAAAGAATAATTACCTAAATTCGTTTCTAAATTGCAATTACCTAAATTCGTTTCAAGTCGCAACCAAAACCCCAACCAAGTACCTATTTTAAAAATATCGCAAATCCCTCACCAAGAATTTGAAATCAAGTGAAATTGATAGTGAATCTCAGACAGTCATTAAAAAAATACACGGAATGTTCTAAGAAATAGTTAAAATACAAAGCATCAGGGAAATCCTTCAATGTAGCGCTAGAGGCAAACGTTTGAAAGATGAGAAAGAAAGAAAGATGTTGCGAGAAACATTCTGTTGTCAGTTCCTTTCCTTACCCCCCTAAAATTCTAGCTTCCTTATCCACAAACTCACCGCATGTCTTGTGCTGCGGACCATGACCACGTTCGACTCTTTGTGTAGCTAGAAACTCGAATATGTTGCATGTTGCTAAGGGGGGGGGGGGGCAATCTCAGAGGCCTGCCGAGGCAAAAAGCGTTCGGGTTTTTTGTTCTAGCTGTCGCATCTTTATACGGAGTATTATGTTATCTCTGGTACTACCCTTTGTGTCGACAATTGTCTTCAACCTTGTAAGACATCCTTTGGTCGTTGCCCTTCAGGTTTTCAGTTCTGAAAGCTCACTCATCTCGAATCCTTACTAAACACGCTTTGTAGAGGTCCACGAAATCAAATACAAGGGTTGTGACTATGACACCAATCGAAATTTATATTCCTAATTAACCAAATCTTCTTTATCAAGTTAATTTATATAAATGAGGCTGCTTTCGGTATCGTCAAATGATCGTCAATTAACTGCGTCGGCTGCAAAAACGACTGATGCAGTTTGCAGAAGTGACTAGTTTTACTGCGAATTTGATGATTTTATGACCACTTGACATTAAAATGATTGCAAGATGGCAGTGGGAATGTGCATTGCCGTACATTTGGCAATAGTCAATTTGCGTTTCCGAACTCTTGATTATCATCAATTGCAATACCGAACGAATGACTATCGTCTACTGCTCTGCAAATGACGTTTCCGAACGCAGCCTGAAATTCGCAAACCCACGTTCCAAACAAGGTTTAAAAAATTATATGAACTTGATCCCTTTAAAATTGAAACGAATAGGAATAATCAAACAATATCTACAAAATGTCAGCATCATGCAGCAGCTTCAAACCCGAAATGGTGACTTTCCAAAAAAAATTATAATTTAAATGTCGCAATAAACCAACTAATAAACAAGTAGTTCCAATTAAAAACTTGGCTCCCATGAAATCCTGTAGTTATAAAAAATGTTGATCCATAAACGGCATCAGCATGAAAATGGAGCTTCTACGTATTTATATGCACAAATTTATTTGAAAATTCCAAAATTAATAACAATCACCAACTCCAACAAACGTTTCTTCTCAAAAATTTCTCCTATTGTATTTTTTTTGTTTTTTTTTTTTCAAAAACGAAATTTCAAGGGCAACGGTAATCACTTTCAATTTCTATTTAAAAACGGATTTCAATAATAACCTTGAGCGGTTTAATTCACATTTCTCCTATTGCCTTTTTTTCAACAAAAACGAAAATTTCAAGGGCAACGGTAATCACTTTCATGCGAAATAAGTGCACTTCCATAAATTTTATTTGGATTTGTTTATTTTTTATCAAATTCTTAAATATGAAGTTCATGCATGGATCCAAATGATATACATATGAATATATGTATGTATGTAAGAAAGATTTGCACGTACCTGGTAAATTCCTATTTTGCGATAGCACGTGGTGGTGCTTCTTACTTGTAATATGGTGTAGGCAGGACGACGACTCTCACGGTGATCTACACTGCTATAAATTTAACACCTTCAAAATTGTGCTTAAGTGATCCCACGATGGGCTAATGATGATGGATTTGCAGAGGAATCCTTCGACGAAAGTTGATAAATCCACCGAAACTGTGGAATTTAATGATATTGCGGAGTCCAACGGTGAAAAAATGAGGAATCCCACGACGAAACTTTGGACCGAATGTCCCTGCTCGGGCGCCAATTTTTTAGATGTGGGCTTTTCCACACCCGTTATGCTATTGGTTTGGTATATTAAAGTGAGACTCGTGCAGCCACGTTATAATTTGCCTTTATTCTTCTGCTACTTGTTCACAGATTGGAGTTTGGAGAGTCACTGCTCAAGAACTTGCAGTAAAACTTCTCGACCCGTTGAACTCTGGACCAGGAAGTTCTTGTACTAAAGAAGCTGTTTTCCAATTCGTGATCCAGAGTTCAATGGGTGTTACATTAGAGTTCACAATATTTTCATGATTACATAATTGATTCATGATTTCAAATTAAGGAATTGAGCAAATTTTGTTAAAATTCAATTTATTAATTATAGTGGATGGAACATGGACGGAACAATTAACTGGAATAGTGGAATGCCATTATACTCTGACTTATGGCGAAAAAGGAAAAAAAATCAAGCACGAAGTGCACATGAACTGAGCTTTAGCCGATGAAGGTACTTATGTGGTTGGAACTGAACCTTATTGAACTGAGGTCGGTGAAGCCGGAGCATTATAAACTTTTTCCTCTTGGCATTTTTAAAAATATTATCATAGAAACAAATTATGTTTACACGCAGCACAACCTGTGTTAACTCTACCAAACCTTAACATTGTAGGGTGGATGAGTAGTAAGAATCCTAATTTGAATTGTAGGGTGGATGAGTAGTAAGAATCCCTTAAAATTATTTTTCCAATTCCAGCGAATATGCACTATCATTCAAATGATTACAACACTCTTATTAGTTTAATAATATTTTATTTAATCATCTCAGCTACGACCACTCTCCGCGACTTCCAAACTAATAATGACGCTTCTGTTAAAATCCCGAATACAAAATCTTTTCGAATTCTACCGTTATCTTACATCATCCGATTTTTAGAACCTAGCCATTTTTCTCTCTTACTCCCTATTATCCGCTCATAAAATATTGCTGGGCTGTTGCTGGCCTCTTTTTACTTTCTTCTAGACAAGTTTTTATTGTTTCCGTGACCTAATTTTACGACTCAAAATGCAACAACAACTCAACAGTATTTTCATACAAATCTCTTATGAGAGGGGCGGATTTACATTTTTCTTTATTTCAGGATTTCAAATTTTTGTTGATCTACATTACATTGTTGCCCATTTTACTCTTTTCTATATTTTTGTGATTTAATTAAATTTTACATTGTTGCCGACTTTTAACGAATGCTAACTTTTGGAAAATATCTTATAATTGTTTTATCATTATTTTGTTTACTACAATTCGGCCATCCTGACCATAAGTCGTCTCGACTTATTCGCAATTAAATGAAATGCTAAATCCCTAACAAACATTATTCATTCTAATACACTAAATATCAAATCAAGTCTTGAGTATCCACATTCTCAAACAAACCATACCATTGTCCAATCTCCTAATTAGCCGCCATATACAGCTTCATATTCGGCGATGAAAATACTCCTACAAATGGTTTACTACTATTTTGATAGCCTCGTGGATCTTTTATCAAATATCTATCGTTCCCTAATATTTTTACTATTTCATAAGGCCCCTTATACTTTGGAATCAATTTCTTATTTACCCCTATTGTTGTATCAATATTCACTATCGTAACTAGATCCCCGGCTCTATACTAATATGGACTCTTATGTCTCAAATTATACCTCCGCTCGTTATATTCCTGAACATTCTTATTCCGTTGTTCCGCCTCTTTCCTAACTTGCTCTAATTTTCCCAATATCTTTTCTAAATGTGATTCATCGTGACATTCTTTCCCCAATTCTTCTAATAAATATTCCGCTAAATAGTCTACGTTTCTGCCCCTTTGCTCTAATCCAAATAATAATTTGCTAGGGCTAGTTCCAATTGATCGATTCACTGAATTATTTATAGCGAATTCTGCATCCGGTATCACATTGTCCCTTTCTAATCCCTTATTTTTATCAACTAATTTAGCTAACACTGGCCTAATTGTTCGGTTAACCCTCTCTACGGCACCATTGGATTGAGGTGATGCTGTAGCTACCAAAATGTGCTTCAAATTATTTTCCTTACTAAATTCTTCAAATTCTCTAGACGTGAACGCACTTCCTCTGTCTGAAATGATTCGGATAGGCCTACTATATGCCCTAAAATAGTCCCTCAAACTTCTAATCGATTCCTTGGCATTTGTCGAACCTGTTGGGTACAGTCTGGTGTATCTTGAAAAAGCGTCGACGACCACAAACAGAAACTTATTTCTTCCCCTTGTCCTCCTCAATGGTCCAAAATGATCTATATGTATCGTATCGAACGGATTATTCCCTTTCGGGATCGAATGTAGTTCACCCTCCTTTCTTCCATCTATCGCCTGGAACGTGATACACTTCAAACACTTCCTAATATAATTTTTAATTTCTCCTTTAATACCTGGATGCCAATAGCTCTTAAGAAATATCTCCGTCGTCTTATCGACTCCCAAATGTCCAACATCATCATGACATGTTCTAATAATATTGTCTAGCAAAATCTTGGGCACATAAAACCATAACTCATCTCCTTGAGTTTTCCTATAAACTAACCCATTTCTTAATTCAAAGTCCTTTCGGTCTTGTTTTTCTAGTGATTGTCTAATCTTCTCTATCACCGCATCCCGATGTTGACGTATAGCTAATGTTTGTTCTAATGTATTTTCTTCTAACACTAATATGTTAGGCATCCTACTGAGAGCATCCACATGCTTCAACCTCTTTGACTCTCTATGAATAATCTCGTAATCATAGTTTTCTAACTCCAATGCCCACCTAGCTATTCGTGGATTGATTTCTTTTTTATTTAAAGTCAACGTTAACGAATTACAATCTGCCATAATCTTGAAATGTATCCCGTGCGAATATATTCTAAATCGTTGTAAGGCGTATATTATGGCTAATAGTAAATTAAGCGAACAGGACTTGTTCGCTTGCTAAAATAAAATATTGGGTGCATCTTCTCATCTGACTTCCTCTGGAAAAGTATTGCACCAAATCCCAAAGAGCTTGCATCACAATGCAACTCAGTTTCATCTTTTGGCGAATAAATTGCTAATAACGGCTGCTCTAATAATTTTGTTTTTAATAAATCAAAACTTTTCAAGCAATCCTTATCAAATATAAACGTTGTATCTTTCTTAGTTAGATCGTATAAAGGTTTGGCTAATATTGAAAAGTTCTTTATAAATTTCCTAAAGTAGGAGCACATACCAATAAAACTTTGAACCTCTCTAACGTTTTTAGGAATCGGAAAATCCGAAATAGATTTCAAATTTTCTTTATTGGGTTTTATACCGGCTGCGCTAACCTCATACCCCAAATAATCTATTTTGGTTTTTGCTATATGACATTTTTCTAGTCTAAGTTCCAATTTATTATTCGCTAAAACTTCTAATACCTCTCCCAATAATTCTATATGCTCCTCCAATGATTCATTACCGAAAAATATATTATCAAAATATATCATAACTCGACCTTCTTCTAATTGTTTCATAAATATTTTACCAATGTATCTCTGGAATACAGAAGGTGCGTTAACCAACCCAAACGGCATCTTCAAAAATTCGTACTGTCCGAATGGAGTAACGAATGAAGTATATTTAATTGAATCCTCCCCAACAGTGACATTATAAAATGCACTCTTTAGATCTAAACTCGTAAAATATTTTTTCCCGTTCAATAATTGCAAATAATCCTCTATAATTGGGATAGGGAAATGTTCCTTCACAGTCAACTTGTTCAATTGCCTAATCTATACACATCCTAATGTCACCTGTCTTTTTCCTTACCAATACAACCGGGCTACAATAAGGTGACTCACTTGTTCGAATAACTCCTTTTTCTAATAGATCCCTAACTAATTCTTGTAATTGTCCCCTTTCCTTATAGGACATCCGTCTTGGCTTGTAGGAGAATGTTTCATCCTTCTTCAAATTTATATTCATCCTGAAATCTAAATTTTGTTGTACTCTACTATTAAATAAAATATTGTTATACTTTTCAAACAAATTCTGAACTTTAATCAAATCATTCTTGCTTATATCTAAATTTATATTCAAAGACTCAAATGCTTGAGCGCTGCTGACCAAGTCAAATTCTGCTTCTCCGAAATCTCCTGTACCTACTGCTTCATCTTCAATTGAACTCCCTGTGCTCGCATTCAACACCATATCGAATAATGATTCCTTGGCGGCTCCAATTAGTGCTTTACCTCCCCTGAATTGCACTCGTATACTGGGTTGATTAATAAAGTCTCGTCCTAATATTATTGTGTCCCTCATAGTGTCTTCTGCAACAACTCGCAGATAGCGAGTAGCGTGAACTAATAAAAACCGAGCGTGTTCATCCGACGGAATGTGTTCACCTTATCGGGCTCACTTTTTGTTTTAAATAACATTATGTATTTATAAATTAAGACACACTAAAGACGAAAAAATACAAATTTTATTTTACGAGCATAACTAAAAGCAAAAGAGTTAATTTTCTTAAAAAAATCGGTTAAGTGAGTCTGCTTCTTCCTCTTTGCAATATTTTGCAGAATAGCCTTTTCCCTTAACATTTTTATATTAGAAATTTCGTTCCAATTAAATTGGCTTTCTTCCGCCCATTGAATTACTGTGTTCAAGCAGCTTATTGCAGTTTGTGGAGAAATTCTTTCTGGAGTATCGTCCACAAGCTCAGGGTTGCTTGTGCAACTGTCACCATCACTCTCTTCAGTTACAGTGTCCAAGTTTACGTTAATCCATTCAACCACATCAGGATTTTCATATTGAGCCTATTACAAATGGAAGTTACATGTAATGATTTAGATTGCAAAGAATGTGTACAAAAAAATACAAACTTGAGGGTCCATCGCTCGCAGTAACTGAAGTGTTTCAGCCATTGGGGTCGCCACATCTTGTCTTATCCGCTGCCTTAAAGTACTCAACGGGATGTCATCCTCGTCCAAATCTACTTCCTCTGGTGAAGAGAAGAGATTTTTCCAACATTTGGAAATCATGTCAGAATCTAATCGATTCCAAGCAGCGGCCAGATTTAGGACAGCATCTTTCATATTTAATTTTTTAATATTTTCTGCAATATCTGAACCATTGGCAACAACGGTTGCCAAAAGACTGTTTTTGTAAAAAATGTTCGTCAGTCTTATAATATTTTGGTCCATGGGCTGCAAAATTGACGTGACGTTTGGAGGCATGAAGATGGCAAATATTCCACCATCATCACTTATGAGTTCATTTGCAGGGGAATGCGATGGAGCATTATCCAAAACTAGGATGGCTCTTATTGGGAGACCTCGTGAACTCAAAAAGGTTTTAACCTAATTAAAAAGTTATTACATATGCAGTGAAAATGGAATTAGTACATCATGATCTTTACCTGAGGTGTGAACGAATGATGAAACCTACTTAAATATTGCAGTAGTCATCCATGCCGTTTTTGAGCTTTGATAATCAACTGGACATGTAAAATGTTTAAAACATCTAGGATTTCTTGCTTTACCTATTACCAACGGCAATAGCTTATGCGACCCGGTTCCATTAGTACATGCTAAAAATGTAATCCTCTGCTTTTCTGTTTTTCGGCCGGGCGCAGTTCTTTCATTGACACAAAAGTTTTTTCTGGTAAAAGTTTCCAATAAAGGCCTGTTTCGTCGGCATTATAGACCTGCTCCTTTGTCAAACTTAACTCTTCCATTTTCTTCTTTAATTGGAATTTGAATGGATCGACAAACTCAGGTTGGGACGAAAGCTTTTCTCCGCATATTTTTAAAAATCGTATGCCGTATCGAGTTTTAAATCGTTGTAACCAGCCATCACTTGCATTATATATATAGATTTTCGAAGGATATCGAATCAGACCACTATTTGCGGGTCCCTTTTCGTCCCTCTGCCTAGAGTCATCTTATTGGGGTTGCAGTGGGTTGTCCCATTGCTCCCTTACTTCGACTCCCCTAATTATCGCAAGCAGCTGATTGAAGGGAGTCTGCCTCATGTCCTCCATCCAATGGAGTCCAGTTATGGCAGCCCTTTTACTCGCCACCGCCGGACAGTGACACATTATGTGTGTGGCCGTCTCAGGTTCCTCCAGGCACATCCGACAGGTGTCATCCTCCAGAATTCCCATTCTTTTTAGGTGATACCTGAAACATCCGTGTCCTGTAATCAGTGCCACCAACCATCTGAGGGTTCTCCTTTGCATATGCAGGATCCTTCTTCTGGCTGCGGTAATTGGCAACGTAAGCACCATCTTAGCCTGCCTACACGTGGTCATAGCGTCCCACCGTCTCCGGTGTTCCTCAGCGACCCATTTCTCGATGTAGTTCCTTACCAACCCTCTGCCAATGGCAGAGTATGGCTCCGGTCCCCAGAATTCCGAGGTTGACCCCTGTTTTGCCAGGTTGTCAGCCTTTTCGTTCCCATCGATGCCTGTATGTCCTCTAACCCAAGCTAGCGTCACGTTGTTTTGTTGCGCACACCTGTTCAGTTTTTGGACACATTCCAACGCCAGAGACGCATTAATCTCTGTCTGATTCATGCGCTTAATCACAGCCTGATTGTCCAGTGCTATAAGGATACTTCTTCCCTGCACCTGACCCTCATTTATGTGATCCAGCGCGTGCAGCAGAGCAAGCATTTCCGCCTGGTAGACTGAGGTGTAATTCCCCAAAGCCAGAGAGCAGGTCAGATTTAAGTCCTCTGAGAAGACTCCCGCACCTGCTCTGCCGTCAATCATGGATCCGTCCGTGAAGATATATATGTCTTCCGGTCTCCCTTCCGGGAGCGTTCCGTTCCCTATGAGGGTTTTATGATACCTTTCGGTCACCCTCATTTTTGTGATCCCTTCCATGGGCATCATGAGCTCCCTAATCCCTTTAATGCGATCCAGGATTTTCATGTGCCCATATAAGGTTCCTGACGCATGCCATGCGGCATCCCGTCTCATCCGAATCGCTGAGGCTGCCGCAGTCTTCACTTGCATTAAAACCGCCTGAATTTTCTTTGATGTTATTGTGAAACTGCTTGGCTTTCTCTTTAAGCATTCCTCCACTGGCAGGGGCATTTCTAGCGCGTTGAGCTAAGAACCATTTATATAGGGCTCGTTCCATTTTGGGAAGTTCAGAATTCTTCAACGTTTTTCTTTTTTTTTTGGAGTCGTATACGTGTTGTGGAGAACTTCTAAAATTTTTTGCTTCTTGTTTCGAATGCCACAAATCGTGGATTTCGCCACTCCATGCTTCTTGGCAAGAAATGTAACACTTACTCCCTTTCCTAGCTCATCCAGTATATTGGCTTTTACGCTTAAACTAAGAAAAACTGGGTTCCTTTTTTGTGACATTATGAACTTTTAAGTAACCACTAAAACTGAAACTAAGACCTTTCCTGACGCTAATTCTTTCAAATACTGGCGCACGGATGTATGAATACTAAACATTTAATATTTGAGAAATAAAAATACCGTTAATTCACGGAAAAGCCAATCGCCGTCGTTCTTTTTATTTCTTTTTGAACATAAAGAAAAATTTGTTCATGCTACCGTGCGGTCAAAAGTTCACGCTGTAAGGAGGTCAATGTAAAGAAATTGCAGTTCATGCTAGCCGGATGTTCACACTAGCCGGAGTTCACGCTACCGCGAGTCTACTGTAATTGTTTTATCATTATTTTGTTTACTACAACATAGACTGGTGGATAATTATACAGCAACACAAAATTTGAAACACTCAGAAAACTTTAAAATTTCTACCGCTATTGATCCTCATCCTGACACACGTCCTTTATTGATAACTGAGAATTTTAATAGAAAAAATGTTCTCAGAAATCCATTAAGAAATAGAAAAAAATGAAAAAGTCCACCACAAGTTCAACCCCACTAATTTCCAGAGTTATGAGAGGAGAAACGGAATAGAATAAATACGTATATGGGTGTTTCTCACCAAAATGGTAAAATCGCTGTCTTTGGCAAATATTAAGTAAACTATGGGGATAACTATTTATATTTCTATAAATTTGCATTTATGACTATCTAAACTATATAGAAAATATCTCATTTAAAAACCTACATATATGATTTCAATAACGTATTTCTTAGGTCTAAAAACAGTCCCCGGTCACCGGTCACCAAACCAAAATATTTTCTATTGAGTTCATTAATTGTACTAATATTCTCAAAACAACTTATATAACACAATTTAATCAATATGAAATGATATGCTATTAGATTCTAATATTAATTTAACTTAAAGTTGGTCCCCGAATTTCATGAACAAAGTTTCGAGTTACGCACCAGGCCATCTACAGTAAAGACAGACTTGTCAATGGGCGTAACGAAACGTGAACGACATGAAGTTAGCTCTGTTACCACCAAAAGTAGCTACATCTCATTTTGTTTAGTGATTCACGAGTTAGAGGGGCACATACGCGCATCGGTGCGCAACATTCGACAGTCCCTTGGTAAGTGTTATTTTTCTTTTTTTAAAGTGTTCCAGTTTTCTATATTGGGCATCGTTTTAAATAAGACGGCTTATATTGTTTCTATATAACAAAATAAAGTAATAATAAAGGGATTTTATGGTACCGTAACAATTAGACAAATTAAACAGTCCCCTGTCGACAGTCCCTTGTCAACAGTCCCCCGCTACATACAGAAACAGGGGACTGTTTCATTTATTAAGGGACTGTCCTTATTGTACGTTTGCCTTTGTTTTAGGTCTATAACCATCTTTTAAACCTGGCGCGAGTAAGAAGAAAGTGTCTAAGGAAGAAACAAAAGTTCTCAAGTTTATTTGGAACTACACAGAGAACTTAGAACTACCAAAGAAGACTGTTTTATTTTTATATAGGTTTTCAAGTATACTAGGTACTAATAAATGCTTATTTCACTTATATATACAGTCCCCTGACATATGCAACAGTTCACTGTGTCAAAGTTTTTAAATTTGCCCAATAATTCCTAAAATAAATGGGTCCCTTACTGTTTTTTATCCACCAGATAGATATCCATTTAATTGTATAGTTTTTTTTTCATATTCACGTAAAAAAGTTGCTGGGACAGATTTCTTGCAAAAATTTACCATTTTACAGAGAAACACCCATATTACGAAAAAAAAAATAATAAAACAATATAACAAAAAAAATAATAAAAAAAACAGTGGGTGTGTGTACTTATGTACACGCATCAGAAGTTATACTTCTTTGGCGTGATTTTAAGACTAATTTTTAATTTCTACACAAATATTTTATTGGATTCTTTCTATTTTCGTGCGTTGGAAGGTGCAAGCATTATGATGCCGACACGCTCAAGGCTGTCGGCAGTGGCGGATTAGGCCCCGGTGGTAAAGGGGCCCCTGATGCCGAAAGCCCAAAAAAAACCTTGTCACGTTTAGACTGATTTTACTTGCTTTTGGGAAAAATAGCTCAAGTCAAATTAATGCTTTTCTTTATGAGTCATTACAGAAAATGTTAGAGGAACTTCGTGATAAGTTCGATGACTTTGAAGAAAAAACGAGACTTGTCTTACCTAACGTCGACTATGCAAAAAGTCACACTCGAAAGCGATCAAGAAAAAACCAAGCAAACGATGGTAATGCTCCTGAAGTAAACCTGTCACCTCGTGATGATTTCAGGATAAAAACATTTCTTGTACAGTGGGTGATCAACGAATTACGATCACTCAGATATTTTCTAGAAAATAATAAAACTAATTGTTTTTTTTGGAAGTATTGTAGAATAATTTGTTGTTATTTTTGCTGGAATTTATTCCAGGTAGCTTCAGGGGGGAAATTTAAAAAAAATTGTTTTCTTTTCATTTTTGTGATAATTAAAGTCGAAATTGTGAAAAATTTCATGGTCATCGTAATTCGTTGATCACCCACTGTAGTTATTGATAAGATTATCGTTGAAATCAACGGAAGAGGACAGGTTTATAAGGAGATTTACAAAAACTTCTCATTTCTAAATGATTTTTCATTAACGGATGATGAGTATGAAACCGCGACTGAAAACTTGGTGCGCATTTATTCTAACGATTTAGAATATTTTGCTCTCGAGCTGAAACAGTTCCACCATTATGTTAAATCGAGATACGGAAATGCGCAAAAATCGCATGGCAAATTATATGAGATTATCGTTGAAGACAAACTTATTAATGTATTTTCGAACGTTGAAGTAACTCTTCGAATATTAAAGACAATGATGATAACGGTTTGTTCGGCAGAACGTTCGTTTTCAGGGTTGAAACGAATTAAGGCTGCTCAAAGAGCTACTATGCAACAAGAGCGACTAGACATGTTAAGTATTCTTTTTATTGAATCCGATATTTTGAGAAAAATTGATTTCGATGATGTGATCGATAAATTCAGCGAGTCGAAATGCAGGAAAAAGTGTGTATAAAGTCAATTTAAGCGAATCGTAAATATTAATTATAAGAATTCTAAGTGTATGAATAAATTTATTAAAAAAAAACTTATTTCTGCAATTTTTTTATTTTTTACCGGGGGGGAGGGCTAAAAATAGGGGGCCCCACATTTGCAATCGCCTAGGGCCCCGCAGAAGCCTAATCCGCCTCTGGCTGTCGGTTATACAGTATTCTAATCCTAACTAAAATCACCAACTAGTTGGGTCATTAGGCCTAATTACAATTATCTTAAGATGGGCTTAAAATGCCTCATGAAATTCTCTTAAGACTGGCTAATTTTCTACCAAAACGTAATGAATGTTAAGTTTAATATGCGTCGCAAAGCTGGATCAGCATTTATTTACCTGATAATACTACTGGTACTTCTAAGCCCAACTCACTTCTTTTTTGTTCATTTCCGCCTTAGCTTCTGATTGAGGAATTTAGCTTCTCCTCCACTTTAGTCAGTAGGTCAAACGATCGTACCATTATAGTCTAAGACGTTCGTTGCTCTTAGCCGTGCCTTTAGCTGTAGGTTACAGTGCAGCAGTTTGCTCGGCTAATCTCCGGCAATCCAAAAGGACATCGTCTGTGTCCTCTGTCACAATGAGGAATTCCAGGCGTTGCGTAGACTCATTTTGCCGGTATGCTCTCGTAACTCACCTGTGGGTTCATCGACCTTGGGTAGATTCATTCCGTCACTTCCAAATTCTGTTCACTTCCCCAGCTTCTTCTTTTAGTTGTTACTCAATTAAATTGAGTGGGTTAGGGTAATTGAAATATGATACGAAGAGTTTCATACTAAGGACATTAATGTATCGGCAAATACAGCATCAACGCTTCCAAAGTTTGAGCGACAACACTCCGAACCTGTCCAAACACCATCGTTGGACGCTTGACATTGGATATTCGTAGTTCGAGTAGCGGCCACACGATGCGTTCTACCATCAAACGTCCAACGTTGGAAAGTGCTCATAGCATCGTTTAGGGCCGGCTTTAGCTGAAAACTAGGATATGTAATTTATTTCCCTCCATAACCTCTGGGTAAAAACCTCCTCACCCATGGACATCGTGAACGGACTTTGGCTACGAACTTTCATATGCCCATATAATAATAAACTTAATAGCTAAAGGATTGGAGTTGCAATGATTCCCTCCTCTACCCCTTCGCCTATATCGTTCCCAGGCCGTATCAGAACATCAAAATTGGCAGCTTGCAGTAAATTAGGGCATGAGATAAAAATGCAGCACGCTGCAATCAAAAGTATTTCAATTGGCTGAGGCTGGTAAAATGACAAGCAAAGCAGCGTGCTGCATGTTCATATCATGTCTTAAATTTGCAATAATAATACATAGTGGAGCCAAGTTTTTTAGTTCATTTTTTCAATAAAAAGTTGTAAAATATTGTATTTTATCACTTTTTCTGCACCTGGATTACCAGTGATTAGTGTTTCAGTGATTGAATTAAAACAATTTCAAAAAATTTAGTGAACCAACATGTTTTAATGGTTTAAATGTGAAGGTGACCAATTTTGTTTACATTCGCTGTGGTTTTGTCGAGTTATTTTAGGGCAAAAATGTTGAATTTGTGTGGTTATTGAGTTAAAAGTGAATTTAAAGTGATTAAAGCTTGTTGAAGAATAATTTTTAAAAATATTAAAGCAGAAAAATGTGTAGGAAAAAGTTCAAAATTTTTGTTATTCATGTTGTGTGGTGGTACTTGCACTTATGTTTTAATAACTATTCCGTAATAATTTTTAACCATTTTAAATTCACTTTTAATTTAACACATAAATCCAACATTTTTTCCTAATAATGTTTTGCCGTAATACTAATAAAAAAAAAGATATGGAAGAAAAATGACAAAAATTTTGGGGGTGACGAACTTTAAAGCGCTATAACTTTTTTATTATTGATTTTACATAAAAAATGCCTTGGAGCTTTTTTGTAGAGCATTTTATTACGAATAATTTGAGATGGTCATTTATTAAATTGTTGTTGTTATTATTGATTTTGTATCAATGCAAACGGAGTAGTTATAACAAAAGTTCTGCATATGCTTCTATTTCGTAATACTTAATATTATTGTAGGATGTCTTATCGAATTATTTTAAATTGAACTCATTTCCACACCACCCGCGAGGTAGAGTTGTCGGCGCGTTTTTTTAATGTGGTTCCCCTGTAGGCCTAATCCACTTAACATTGGTAACATTATTATTTCTTTGTTTTTGAAGGGCCAGGTTGTGGGTCATTTATTGAAGCGTTCTCATCTTCTATAATAATTACACAGTTATCATCCGAGGGAGTTTCAGTGCCCTCGTCGAGAAAACTGTTGTCGACTTCTTGGGGCAACATTGATGGGCATTCATAGTTGAATTCATCCTCGTCTAATAACTTTGAGACTTCTACCACGTTCTCACATGTTTCACCATTGCAATTTTGACAAATCGCAGAACATTTTAAGCCACTCTTCCGGCACCCGCAGGCTGTACCACACTTGGTTTTGCACCTGCAAAAAATTAGTTTTAACAGATCCGGAGGCGCCGGCGCCATCGTCCATTTAATTGGTACAAACATTCGCGACATTTTTCTCCAGCCCCAGCATTCGGGATCTTTATATCGTCCTAACCACGTTTGTACTTGGTGATATACTCTAAATATATGCATACGAGCTGCATCTTGTGTAGGAGGGAGGGTAGAGAGATTAAATTTGCTTTTAACTACACATTTTGTGAATCGCCTATACCGTAGTATATTTAATGATGTTTCCTGCTTTTCACCACCATATAAGGCAATAAAGAAACGTTCTCCGATAATACTCAGTACAGCGGGGTCAGCTTTATCATTTTGAAAAACCTCAACTTCCGAAGCTAACTCTGGGTTTTTCTCAAGGGCGTGAATAAATTTCATTTTTCCATGACTGAAAGCTGCCGATGTTGTGTCGCATCCAGAGAAGGCATGAATAAATAATATATTTTTAGCTATTATATCTCCATGTCGAAGACTTGATTGGGAATACCTTTTTTGCGGTGAACGCCCTTTTGCGGGTTTTAAGAAAAAAACATTCGGGTGATCGCGGCCTAGAGCGGTGAGCAAAACAAGGATATCAATATCCTCCGCTACAATAGTCACGGAATCAAAAAAGTCTGATTTTTCAAGGGCACAATTTACGATAAGTGTATCTGCATCTTAGGCTAGTGCAAATACGATTTAAATGCTTCAAAACAAAAAAAAATTAATAGCAGGCAAGGCTCAGCAGTTAAATGTGGTCAAGGCTATAACTAAGAGAAAAAAAAACTTTTAAACACGAAAAAAGGGGAAATCTTAAAATGGGGATGCTATTTAGGGGTTGAAAACGGTTTTTTGTGATTTGCGGTGAAACATGACCTCCTAGTGGAAAACGCTTCATGCAAAAGTTGTAGATAATAAAAAAATCTATAACTTTTGTATATAACATATTTTGACATAACCTCAAATTCTATAAGAAAATGGCGGAAAACCGATTTTTCAGTTTTTAATTTTTTTCTCACGTAAAATTAATTCAATTTAAATGAAAATTTGTAAGAATATACCTTGTATTGTGTTAAATAAGCACGATTTTTTCTTGGTTTGAAAAACGAATGGTTTCCTAGATATTGACATTTTTCGAAAAAAATACCCTAATTTTGCAAGAACAACTTTATTGGTGTTTTTTCGGATTTCGATGTTCAAATAAGTGCTCAATTAACCGTTGAAATGTCTACTTTCAAATGGTCTATATATGTTAATACTTTATTCTTCATTAAACTGCTTAAAATTAAGAAAAACCGAAAAAGGACTTTTCGGATCACGAATTTTTCAATTTTACAACTTTTTTAAAATTTTGAGTTATTTCCGTTAATGACGGTTAAATTTTAATGACAGAACTTATTTTCATATAATATTACTTAAATTAAATAAAGTTAATTACAGAAAGTGGCACACACCATCCGCAACATTTTAAATATATAAAAAATAAAAAAAAAATGTACGTATAAATTTTGTTTCACTTGAATTACCCCGCCCAAACCCAATTACCCGCCTTGGGTGGGCGATTTCAAGACTGGGAGACACCACTTAAACGCACTCTACTAGTACGGGCCAAGATTTGTGATGCTGGCTTGTAGAAGAACACGTGGTGATTAAGTTTGAAATCTAAATAAAAAAATGTTTATCGACTAGAATCTGCTCTCGTCGTAAAATAACAAGGTGAAAATCTATGGTAGTATTTTTTCCTAGCATTCAACACTGTCGGTAACTCTTATGATTTTACTTTTATTACAAATTTTTACACGATCATTATAATTGTTAGGTACATATGAGTAACACATATAGTTTTTTCACATTTATAAAACTAACAAATTGAACAATTAATTATTTTAATTAAATTTAGGTTTTTTACATTGCGGATTTTCTTTTTCATCGATCGAAATTATAAATTGGGTAGGCTTTTAAGTTAGAAAAACTTCCCCCCACTGAAGAAGCTGCTGCACAACACTCCTATAAAGCTTATTACCAATTGCAAACATGGGTTAGTTATTTGGACGACGAGTCTGATAATAAGAAAGCAAGCAGTGGGGGTGGAATGAACATTTAGGTAGGCTCGTGCCTAAATTCATTTCAGACAGTGCCGAGTTGATTCCCCAGAAATTATTGAAATGCATAAGTTGCATCTGTGAAAGTGGTTGTAATTCGCAAAGATGTAGTTGTCGAAAACATGGCTTAAAATGCAGTAATTTATTCATTAAATGTCATGAAAATTGTTCAAATAGAGACAACGAAATATTTGAACAAGTTAGTGATTCAGACGAGCTTATTGATGAAGAACCAGCAAAGAGTCTTGATATCGAAAATGAAGACATCGATGACATCGATAATTTTGAAGAGCCTACCCAACGATGATATCATGTGTTAATAAAAATCGTCGATTTCGCGCCAAGAAGTTTTTCTTTTCAGTATTACAAAAAAAGTTTTTTCAAATTTAACGCTTTCGACATGGTTTTCAGTAGATTTTGGCATGCTGAAAACGATCCCGTTGTCCGATTTGCCCTATCATTCCATAGTTTTGAGATATTTAACGCGCAAAAGTGCAGAAAACACGCTTTTTGGCACTTTTAGGTTAGGATTGCTCAAAATCCTGACGTGATAGGGCAATTTGGCCAACGGATTCGGATTCAGCGCGAAAAAATACTATCTCCTTCTGCTTGATTGATAACACGTTTCTAATAACTGTATCTTCAAAAAGTCGATAAAGGTTTTTTTGTTGTTTTGGTTACTAAGAAATTACTCCTGTGAAATTGTCGGAACACTACTGCGATTAAAAATGAAATCAGTAGATATGTGTTTTTTGGAACGTCTAAGGCGCTCCCATGACTTAGTACCAGTGATGTCTGGATCATCTGAGTAACCGTCAAATATAATTATCACGTTAGAATCGTAATGACTTCGAACGTATTTTACGTATTTGTCTAAAATTATTTGAAATGATACATTTCGGTCCCATACAACAGCGTGCAGAAGATATCCGCCATCGATTACAAAAAGTTTATTTGACCGAAGGTCAACGGGATCATCAAGCGGTACGAAGGCGTTAAACAACGTGGATTTAGTGCCCTTTCGCATACCTTCCTCAGAAAACAAAGATAATGGGAAAGGGGCGAGTTCATACTCAAAATATTGCTTCATTTGACCAATAGACTCCTTCGACACACACATTCGTTGAAAGAGAAGCAAGGGATTTATAACGACGGGAGTTTTCTCCACCTCAATCGAACTCGAGAGCGCACTCAAAGGAAGTACTTTGTTCTTTCTCTTGTATGATAAGTCTTGAAAATTTGCTCCAATATTTTGAGAAATTAATGCATCTCCAATCTCGATCGCGCGGTAGCAATTAATGCCATCATGAGCAACGACACCGGTTAAAATTGAAATTAATTCCGATCTCTCCAAAAATGGTTCATGCGATGCAAGCCAATGGTCTAATTTTTCTAGTTTTTAGTTAAAGTATAAATAAAATAATATGAATAAAATAATATGAATGGACGACTTGCGATATATTTTTTTTGTTTCAAAATTAGCCATTGATTACTTACAACTAAAATGACCAATTCATTCAATTTTCATATTTAAAAATGAGTAAAACTTTACTCCAACACGGTATGCAGAAAAATGTTATAAAATACCGTCAAAAAATTGTATAAAAAAATACATTTACCTTGGACGCACCTTCGTTTGCACTGCATTAAAATCAATAAGAACAACCCAAATTCAATAAATGACCACATCAAATTATTCGTAATAAAATGCTCTACAAAAAAGCTCCAAGGCAATTTTTATGTAAAATCAATAATAAAAGAGTTATAGCGCTTTAAAGTTCGTCACCCCCAAAATTTTTGTCATTTTTCATCCATATCTTTTTTATTATTAATATTACGAAAAAACATTATTTGCAAAAGTTGTAGATAATTTGATTATCTAAAAAAAAATTATTTACAAAAATTCTGTAGGTCTCACGGTTTCCGAGATATAAGACAAACCATTTTTTACACTAAAAACAAGATGGCGGCCGAACGTCACGTGTCCGGATCCCGAAAACTCGGTTTTATACTCCCAACCAACCCCCCTACACAATGAAAAAAAAAATTGCTGTTTTCAGAAAATGCACAGTTGGGCCTTTTTTCTGCACCATTTTACTGGACTATAGCTGATGACTCGAACATGCAATTTATTTCCCTCCATAGCCTCAGCATAAAAACCCCCTCACCCATCGACATCGTGAACCGGCATCGGCTGCGAGTTTTCATATGCCCATAGTAATCACGGTATTCAGAAACAAGGTAATGTAAAAGACTGTATACCGTATACGGTATTTTAGTGCTGATGTCACGTGGGGGACACTTCCCATATAAAATCGAAGCTGTTGTTGTTGTGTCAGCATTACGGCTGCCGTCACCAGGCGCCCATTTTTTACGGTATTCGAAGCTGGCGTCGCTTTTACATTTCCTTCGTTTTCTGTATACCGTGCCTAATGGCCTCGATTCCCAGATCCGACGGGAGGGAAGTGAGTGCGGATTTGACACTTTGCGATTCTCAAATCCGCAGTCCCGGATTGGTTTAAATCGAAAATTCGGAGTGAAAACTCACGCGATAATGACATATACGATGTCGGATTATTTTAGGCGCATTTGTCGTTCAAATCCGCAGAAAATTTGTTGTGGATCACACTTTTACAGCGCGGAAAATGTCAAAAAGAAATTCGGGGTTGCGGATTTGAGAATCGCAAAGTGTCAAATCCGCAACTCACTTCCCCGCCGCCGGATCTGGGAATCGAGGCCAATAATGGTAATCCCAGTGCGCATGAAGAATAGAAGTTGAAATGCTTGCCCTCCATTGCCTCCACCCCTTCGCCCATATCCTCAAGTTGCGTTGCGTTGCGAATTCGTCAAAATTCACTCTCATAATATTTTTCAAAACGCGCCAAAAGAAGTATAACTTCAAAAATAATACGAATCGTATAGAAATACGTATATTGAAAATCAAAAGTTGTAAAAGAATAACAATTGGTTAAAGTATGTCATTTTCTGTTGATGAACGTTGTTCTGTAATGAACGTTATATCTAAAATCGTGCAGAAAAGTGTTGGTAATGAGAAAAGTCTCACTTTTTTACGTTTTTTGATTGATCAATGTACGTACGTAATCAATGTATTTCTATACGATTCCCGAAAATATAGCATGTTCAACCTACTATTTTTTTCCACTAATATGTTAACTTCAAGCGCCTTTTTCTCCAAAAAGTACTGGTTAATCAATATTTTTGAAGTAAAACTTCTTTAGGGACGTTTGCTTAAAAAAATTTACATGAGAGTGAATCAATTTCATTCGTGTAACGCTCTCACACATGAAAAATCGTCAGAACTTTCGTATAACGATGGGAAAAGGGGCGGACGGGGTACAAGAAACGATTACACTCGGGGCTGTGTGTGCAACAGTTAAAATACACTCTGCCTTACTGCATAGATTTCTGGCATGTTAGCTACGTTGTCGCCCAGACTTTGCTTTATCTCATTATAGGAATACAAATTCACCATTCTGTAGAGGTGAATTATTTCAGATTTTTCTTGTGGTTTGGTCACTGGCCGGGCTTATGCCGCGGACACTTTAGAGTTGACTGACATGTTGGAGGCGAGAAGAATTTTCGGGGGTGGTTGGTGCTTAGAATACCAAAAGGGAGTGGTGAATTAAATGTGTGAGGTGCTGTTGTTTAAAATTGGCACCCACTTCCCCTTTGGTGAGATGTGCTGGACCTTTCCCCTTTTTAAATTACAATTTTTTTAACTTGCATAAATCGACGAATCATTTGTGTCAAAACATTACACTATTGTGAAAATCGTTCCTGATATGTTTTTTGGGTCGCTGATTACGAAAATCGGGGTCCCACAGTCTTAAAATATGCATGTCACCTTTAAATATGCTTAAAAACTCCCTTTTTTAAGGATTTTTGCGATAATTTTAATTAAAATCAAAAACAATCCAATAAAATACATTTTTTGCAACATTTATATTCAAAAGTGGTTGATTTATAACAAAGCAAATTTTATGATAAGGGATAATAGTAAAGGGCTGAAACTATCCCTACATCGACTGAAAATATAAAGGTTTGTAAAAAATGTTTTTTCAACTATATGCTTCGAATTCGGTTTAATCAGCCAAAATAAATTATTTTCAACTACGCATAGAAAGAAGAATTTGAAAAAAGGTTGATTGCATATCTTTTTGCTCCCTTTAAAATTAATTGGCTCCCTAAAAGATTGTATGGGACGAAGTAATCAGGTAATTGGCTAGTTGGCCATAAAGGGTACCAATACCATACTCAAGTAGACTGGCTCCCGTTCGCGTAGGTAAAGCGGCTCGCGTAGGTAAAGCTTCATGTATGTGGTTGGCGGACTGCTTGGTAAAACAATACCTGGGTTTGGAATAGTCTATGCCGATGCGGATGCAATTATTAATGATCATGAATGTAGCGGGAGCGGAGCATGCATACAGCTGGTGACATATCCAAGCGTACATGCGTTCAATTCGTTGATAAATAATATAGAAGTGTGTGTATTCAAATGCGACCTGACGGAATGTTCCATGAATGGAATGCATGCCATGAAAAGGTCGGACTACTTTTAACTTTTTCTATAATGCCGCATTCGAAATAGCACACACAAGTATGCACAACAAACACATGCACCTTGCATGCACTCGTTACTTAGGTTTTCAGGCTATGTGTGAAAGCCCGGACGGAAAAAACCATGCAATTTTATGAACCTCTGGATGCAATGCATGTACGCTTGCATATGTCACCAGCTTACTTCCATGAGGCGAATGTTTAGATTTTCGTGCCTGTGGCGCTAGTATCCATGCCTGTGGCGGAAGCGTGCATACCCGTGTGGGATGCGCACTTATATGCTATACGTACTAGGTGCACCGCGTGTATGCTTTTAAGAAAATTAGCCAATAAAAATTATTTTTACTCGGTTACTTTTAGGTTTTAATGTAAATAGGAATTCATAAATATTTTCAAATAGTATTTGTATCAAGTCCGTTAGTAGATTCGTCATTATTCTTCCTGCATCTGTCGTTGTCCTGAATTTTCTCAAGCGTACTATAGATCCGACAGACTTTCCACTATATCTATTTCATATTACTAGCCGTTGGGCACAAAAGCTTTACTTCTCAAGTGTGGTCTTAAGCACACTCATATTTTTTTTTTACTAAAATCGAAAAGCTTGGCAATTTCCTAGGGATAATGTCCGACAATTTTTATACTACGGCCTTTACTTTCGAAATTATAAACCATTTTAATGCTCAAACTGCCTCTATTTCGTCCTTTTCCATCTGAGCTATATCTAAAAATATTAAAAAAGGCCAATTTTAACATTGAAATTGCTTAGATAGGTGCGGGTATCCTGTGTAGATTGCTATATTACTCATAAAAAAAAATTAAAAAGGTTACAACAATACAGGGTGAGATGTAAACCTCTACCAAAAAATTTCAAATCGCCCTAGCGTCTACACCTTTTTAAGCTGTACTGCCACCCGCGGACTCAGCGCTAACCCAGTAAAAACGAAACTGGTCCTCTTCACAAGGAGGTATAGGATCCCTCCTTTAACACCTATCCGGTTTAACAATGTTAGGTTCAAATTTAGCAACAGTACCAAATACCTAGGAGTAATGCAAAACAATAAACTCCTTTGGAATGAAAACACGAAAGAGTGCGGCCCTTTTGGTTGCGCAAATCGATCATTTGCATGGTATTCAAAAAAGCAAATATGCAACTATCATTTGTTCAAAACTGCAACCTGCTTGACAGGTCTGCGCAAATCTTGCAACTATTTTTGAACGCATGCTTATCTGATTAAAGAAGAAGAAAAATGCCAAAAGTGAAATTTAGGCACAAGATTTTCGGTTTTTCGATATTATTAGGGTGTTTTATTTTAATTTAAATTACACTAGTTTACAAATTTCAACTTTTTTTTTATACCCCGAAAAAATGTATATAAATATGTTAACCTACCTTCCTTAAACCCAAAAGTATCAGTAGAAATATTCTATCACGTCACAATTTCTTTCTGCAGTCAAATAACGTTTTTCAACTACCCAACGTGGTAACGCCAGTTTAATGTTCATTCGATCGCTTCAAACGACAAATATCGTGTTTCGGATCTAATTAAAATGTCGAGTAGAAAGTTCTGATCGTTTTTGCTACGTTTGTGGACAATTTATATTATCCAAAAAAAGAAGACTCATTCGTTAAAAAAAGCATATCAACTTTATTTTGGATTTCCTATTGCAAACCAAGATAAAAAGTGGGTGCCGGGAGTGGTGTAGAATCGTTTCACTCCAGTGGTTATCAGGACAAAACGTACACCTTCCATTTGGTTCACCAATGCTATGGAGAGAACCTAGTATTCATGAAAATGATTGTTACTTTTATGTTATGAAGACAGTGGGATATAATACAAAAAATAAGATGAATATCGTATATGCCGAAGTACTGTCTGCTACTAAGCCCATTTCACATTCGAAAGATCTACCACGTCCCGTTTGTCCCGGTAATTCGAGTGCAAATATAGAAGATAACAATGAAAGTGATGTAGAATTCCAATCGATTGCTAGTGATTCCGACGAGTTCTCTCTTCAAGGAAACACTCCACATTTAATTAACCAAGCTGAGTTAAATGATCTTATAAGAGATTTACAATTATCAAGATCAAAAGCAGAGCTTCTTGGTTCTCGCCTATAACAATGGAACTTATTAACGCCAAACACAAAAGTTACGTGGCCCAGAAACAGAAGCAAAGTTTACTCAGAATTTTTCAATAGAGAAGGTGAATATTGTTATTGTACTGATATCCCGGGACTTTTTGAAGCAATGAATCAAAATTATGATAAAATAGAATTGCGCATATTCATAGACTCTTCGAAATATAGTCTGAAAGCTGTTTTATTACACAACGGAAATAAGAAACCGTCTATACCAATAGGACACGCAGTGAATTGTAAAGAGAGCTATGAAACGATGTGTACTTTAATTAATTTAATAAATTATAAAGAATACCAAAGGAAAGTGTGCGGCGACCTCAAAGTCATCGGTTTGTTATTGGGATTGCAGGATGGTTACACGAAATACTCTTGTTTCCTTTGCTTGTGGGACAGCAGAGCAAAACAACATTATATAAGAAAAAAATGGCCTATTCGGAACGAGTATATTCCGGGAAAAATGAATATCAAACACGAGTTGTTGGTAGATCCAAATAACATTACTGTACCCCCTTTGCACATCAAATTGGTGCCCCTGAAAAACTTTGTGAAGGCTATTTGTTGGCCCACAGATCCGTAAAATTATGAAAGATTCTCAGTTTGAAAACCTTTTATCTGTTACCGGAAAATCTGCTTGGAAGTCATTCAAAATGGTTGTGGAAGAATTTTTGGGAAATAAAAAAAGGGAAAATTATAAAGGAATTGTTGCCGATTTATTGAAAAATTTTCAAGAGATGGGAGTAAACATGTCATTAAAAATTCATTTCCTGCACTCGCATCTGAGTTTTTTCCCTGAAAACTTAGGAAGTATGAGTGACGAACAAGGGGAACGTTTTCACCAAGATTTAAAGGTTTTTGAAGAACGACATCAGGGATTTTGGGATGAAAACATGTTAGGAGATTACTGTTGGTCCATTATAAGAGAAACAGATCCAAATATCTGTAAAAAGAAGGCAAAAATTAGCCATTTTAGATTTTTTTTGTATTAATACCAAAATTTTGTTATCCAGTAAAGTAAATGAATATTTCTTAAACCAGACGTGACAGAATTTTTTTATTATTTTTTCTGGATAACTCTTCCTAAATAAACAATAAATTAACAACTTTCAGCTGGGGTATGAAAACCGTGTAAACTAGTGTTATTATTGAAATTATTATGTATTCTATAGCGAAAATAATGAAGAAGAGGTTTGGAGCACCCCAAGGATAAAACTTCTTTTAAACGAGAGATTAACGAGCTAAACAAGACACATAATTTATCCTTCTTTTTCGCTGTGAAGTTTCAAATTTTCGGACCGGATCTAATGAAGCCGAGTAATCTATCTACAAACTGACAATAACATTAATCACATTTTCTCGATCCATTTTTTCGTTTTATTTTTCAGCGGTAAACAAACTCAAAAAATGAAGGAAAAAAACTCGACATCAAATTTGACATATATTTTTGACACCTGATTGCTTTCATTCAAAAATGCAAAGTTTCTAGATTGCGCAACTGATTTACCTGACAGTTGCTCTTTTGCAAGCATGCATGAAAGCAGGCAAGCAACCATGTAATTATGAAAAAGGCCTGCATTTAGAAAGCGAACATAGCGCTTTTCGCCTGCAAAAAATCCATTGGGAAGAAATGGGGCTTCTAACATAGTATGATGGATCTACACAGCGATTGTCCGCCCAATTCTCCTTTACGGGGTCTTAGAATGGGTG
Source organism: Thereva unica (assembly GCA_949987705.1). Classification (NCBI taxonomy): domain Eukaryota; kingdom Metazoa; phylum Arthropoda; class Insecta; order Diptera; family Therevidae; genus Thereva; species Thereva unica. Next base: position 87,486,752 of record OX465283.1, on the reverse strand, counting down.
GCCAAGCCTGATTAAATCTACCGTGCGAAACAAAATACAGAAATTACAAAGAAGTGCGAGTTATGCACAACAGGGGCACTTCGCTTAACTCTTACAGATGCCCTAAATGTTATGTTAATGCTCCATCCTTTGAATCTTGTGTCTAGGGAAAGCGCAACCATCACAGGATTTTGGATCGGAATCAGGGGAGGACACACCAAGGTGCTGAACTCTGTTACCATCCCCACAAAAACGGACTTCGGCATACGCGAGATTAACTTCTCGAGGAGCTACGGAGTGCACATCCCTACACGTTATGAGTGGAGAAACAGATCATACAGTTTTCAGGCTACCACAAACGTCTTTACTGATGGCTCTTAACTCGAAGGTCGAGTAAGAGGAGGGGTCTTTTCCCCAAAGCTTGGGATTGTAGTCCATTTCCGACTACCCAATCACTATAGTGTTAATCAAGCGGAGGTTCTAGCAGTACATGAAGCTGTTCTACTAATCAACCGGCAAGACGACAGGAATCGGACTGTCTACATCTTCTCAGATAGCCAAGCAGCTCTGGAACCCTGCGATCTTATACAAACAGCTCTAGAACTGCCTCTGAATGTCGCAGATCTCTTAACGTGATGGCTCAACAGTTCAGGACCCTCCGCGTATGGGTGCCTAGTGTAACGGTCGGATGTAAAATTTATTTTGGTTGGGAAATTTTTTTTTGAAAGCACTTTGTAGGTAATGGGAAATTTGTAGAAAATCACTTTGAAGGAAAAAGGAAAATTTTAAACGAGGAGGCGAGGAAAAAAATAATAATTGAAGGGGGTCGAAAAAAAAAAGAAAAAGAGAGGATTTTGTCTTTGGGAAAGCAAGTCAGTTCTGGGTGTATTTTTTGAAAATAAAAAAAATAAAAAGTTTTTGATGGAAGAAAAAGTTAATAATTTTATTTGAAACACTGCTAGTCCTTTGGAGATCTGAATTTTTAAATATTTCTGAAGAGTGGTGGAAATATAGTTGAAAATAAATATTGAGAAACACGAAAATTTTGCCTTTTTCCGGAATGGACCAGGATTTGTAATCTAATTAGTCTGGAAACCTAACACGTCTTTCTGTCGATACTGGGTGCCTGAGAACTTGCTGATTCCTGATTGAAACCTTCCTTTATGCCGGTCGCTGGGTCTCTGAAGCCAATTTAAGACGAATCAACAGTCAATAATAACCTACACCAACAATTTGAACAAGCGGATAGAAGTGACTTTTCTTAACGAATGGTGGGATTGGAGGGATGTAACATTATACGAGGTATTCTTATTAATTTAAGTATTTAAAACTACGCGAGGCTGTATGGAAGAGAGAAACCGCCCATAGGCTTTATCCATGTGCATGATGAAAATTGTGGTTTCATTTCCCCACATTTATGTTTTTTTGTCATATTTTTTCCTCATAAATAATACGATATCCAGAAGCGAAGACAACCTATAAAAGGAATCCTTACTAATATTATAAATGCGAAAGTAACTCTGTCTGTCTGTCTGTCTGTTACGCTTTCACGCCTAAACCACTAAACCGATTTTGATGAAATTTGCTACAGACATAGTTTATACCTTGGAGACGGAAATAGGCTACTTTTTATGGAGAAAAAAAGGGTTGAAGGGGGTGGAATGGGGTTCAATAAGTTGTAAGGGGATTTTTTATCTTTACTTTTTTTTTCTATTGTATAAAAAGTAACTGACTGACAGACAACGCACAACCTAAACCGCTGGAGCTAAAGGGGTGAAATTTTGACAGTGCATCCCTATAATGGCGTGGACATCCACTAAAAAGCGATTTTTCGAAATTAATCCCCTAAGGGGGTGAAATGGGGTTTATCCAAACCGCTGGAGCTATAGGGCTGAAATTTGGACAGTGCATCCCTATAATGGAGTGGACATCCACTATAACGCGATTTTTCGAAATTCATCCCCTAAGGGGGTGAAATGGGGTTTATCCAAACGGCTAAAGTTATAGGGCTGAAATTTTGACAGTGCATCCCTATAATGGCGTGGACATCCGCTAAGAAGCGATTTTTCGAAATTCATCCCCTAAGGGGTTGAAATGGGGTTTATCCAAACGGCTAAAGTTATAGGGCTGAAATTTTGACAGTGCATCCCTATAATGGCGTGGACATGAACTATAAAGCGATTTTTCGAAATTCATCCCTTAAGGGGGTGAAATGGGGTTTATCCAACCCGCTGGAGCTATAGGGTTGAAATTTTAACAGTGGATCCCTATAATGACGTGGACATCCACTAAAGAGCGATTTTTAGAAATTCATCCCCTAAGGGTGCGAAATGGGGTTTTTACAAACCGCTAAAGCTATAGGGCTGAAATTTTGACAGTGCATCCCTATAATGACGTTTACATCCACTAAAAAGCGATTTTTCGAAATTCATCCCTTAATGGGGTGAAATAGGGTTTTTACAAACCGCTAAAGCTATAGGGCAGAAATTTGGACAGTGCATCCCTATTATGGAGTGGACATCCACTATAAAGCGATTTTTCGAAATTCATCCCTTACGGGGGGAAATAGGGTTTATCCTTACCGCTGGAGCTATAGGGTTGAAATTTTAACAGTGCATCCCTCTAATGACGTGGACATCCACTAAAGAGCGATTTTTCGAAATTCATCCCCTAAGGGTGTGAAATAGGGTTTTTACAAACCGCTAAAGCTATAGGGCTGAAATTTTGACAGTGCATCCCTATAATGACGTTTACATCCACTAAAGAGCGATTTTTCGAAATTCATCCCCTAAGGGTGTGAAATAGGGTTTTTACAAACCGCTAAAGCTATAGGGCTGAAATTTGGACAGTGCATCCCTATAATGGAGTGGACATCCACTATAATGCGATTTTTCGAAATTCATCCCCTAAGGGGGTGAAATGGGGTTTACCCAAACCGCTTGAGCTATAGGGCTGAAATTTTGACAGTGCATCCCTATAATGGCGTGAACATCCACTAAGAAGCGATTTTTCAAAATTCATCCCCTAAGGGGGTGAAACGGGGTTTATCCAAACCGCTAAAGTTATAGGGCTGAAATTTTGACAGTGCATCCCTATAATGGCGTGGACATCCACTATAAGGCGATTTTTCGAAATTTATCCCCTAAGGGGGTGAAATGGGGTTTACCCAAACCGCTGGAGCTATAGGGCTGAAATTTTGACAGTGCATCTCTATAATGAAGTGGACATTTACTAAGAAGCGATTTTTCGAAATTCATCCCCTAAAGGGGAGAAATGGGGTTACCAAACTACTGGAGCTACAGGGTTGAAATTTGGACAGTGCATCCCTATAATGACGTGGACATCCACTAAGAGGCGATTACTCGAAATGCATCTCCTAAGGGAATGAAATGGGGTTAACCCAAACCTCTGAAGCTGAAGGGCTGAAATTTTGACAGTGCATCCCTATAATCACGTAGAAATGAATGACTCGAAATTCACTTTATTTAATATTCATTTGTGATTGCTTCATAATTTCTTACATCCACGTAAATAGGCGAACAAACTTAACGAACGTTCATCAAACCCTAAAATGTCACTTTTCTTGATGACATATATGTATATGCCAATCTCTGCTTCAAAACTTGCAGATTTGTTGAGCAGAGGTGATATTCGCAGAAATTTGTTTACCATATTTATTAAAAAAATGCACTATAATAAACCCTTTTTAGGGATAATAACAGTTGACTTTTTTGTTGGTTTTTTTAAGGAAAATATTGCACATAATAAACAGTTTTTAAAGGCGTTGCAAGGCACGCGGGTTTTATGCTAGTTTAGTATAAATCAACCCCCTTCGCAAATAAATATTAAAAAAAGTGCATTTCATCGCATTAGTTTTCATTATTACTGAAATAATCGCGGAAAACCCCCTAAAAAGGGGTGTTTTTTGCATTTTTAGGGGTGACGCCCTAATTTTAGGACCGCGGGACTTCGATTTTCGTGATCAGCGACCCAAAAACCTTTAGGGTTCGATTTTCTTAACGGTGTTATTTTGGAACACCCCCCCCCCGCGTTTTGAATGGACTAGTAGTGCTTTTCCTTGTCAGCTGGTAGTAATCCATACTATGAGCTGGCAGGGGAACGGACTGCAGTGATACGGCTCAAGCCGGTCCGGCAGAGGGAGGATTGGAGCTGAATATGAACTTTCCTAGTCACAGGTAAGTGGTGAACCATACAGGTATCGGCCTGGCCACACACCCCACGACCCCAACCGGCGAGCTAGCGTTCATCGTGTGGCCAGCATAATGTCTCTCCCTAACGGTTATTTCGGTGGTTTCGGGAGAGTGAATTTTTTTGTGGAATTTTTTTATGTAGGTGCATGTTCCTAGAGTCAGGTTCTTCAGGGCTTCTGGCTCTGGGGCATGAACAAGCACAATGGTGCCTCAGATTGCTTTCTCAGCACCGTCGCGCCATTGTGCCATTACACTAGGCACCGAAATATAGAGGGAAATTGTAAAGCTGACGAACTGGCTAGGAAAGGCACGACCGCTACTCTCCCTCCAGGAAAGGAAAGAGTTGGTATGCATTGGGCTACTTTTAAGCTCTGATGCAAACAGCATACAATGCAACAAGTGGAAAAGCATTGGAGAGAACTTTATTAATGCACTGTGGCCAAATTAACCTGGCCCTATGTCATCACAATGGGGCTATCCCTTTGGATTAAGTGTTTGAGCTCAACAGCTCAGCTATATCTAACCTAACCTAACCTAACCTATAGTGGCTAAACCGTTACGATTATATTTAAAAAGAATGTCTTAATGTCAAGGCAAAATATAACATTCCCATGTCCAAACCCATACAAAAATTCATGCAATTTGGAAATGTCAACAAAATTTTTCTTATTGTTTACAACCTAATATTAAAAGGCCTCTTAAGTATGATCGAATGCTCCGAAAAAAGACAGTAAACCTCTGAAAAATCGAAAGCAATTTCGTTACCAAGAAGCATGAAATTGTCAACAATCATCTTTTTTTCCTTTCTCTCAGTATTATAAAATTATGTAGTGTGAAAATTTAATCATGGTTCTACATTGGAAAAGTGTAAACACTAGACAAACATTGTTTTGCTATCAAGATTGATCGTCACCGTAAAACAAATTTCACTTTCCTTCTGATATAGTTGAAGTGGAGTGAGATGTTTAAATGCTTCCCAACTTCGAAAAACTCGGCACAAAACTTCGGTTTGCCTCAAGGAAATGGCAATGGCTCAGTGCTATTGGACGTTTGTTATTCTATTAATTTTCTTAAATATAAATACACTAGTGAAATGCCACGATTTTTTCAATATAAGTCGAATCCTTAACTTAGAAAATCGCGAGTTTTCTATTTTTAGGTTGCTGCCGAAATTAGTGTCGTTTGAAACTTTAGAAGATGAAATTAAGGTAAATTGTGAAATTAGTTTTTGCATCTTATTTGTTTGAATTAAGTGAATACCTATATTTTAAGGTGAACTCAGACTTTATTGTTCCTCTGATTCAAGTTCCAACCAAACGAATGTACGATCCATTACATAATTTTTCAAAAGTAAGTTTTCTTTATTAGTCCAAAGTTAATATAATGATGAAAAATATTGTGCAGGGCCTTGTAAACATAAATCTTGCAGCCCTCTCAGTTTCTGGAGTCATCGCAATTGGTGGGGTTCTAATTGGATCATTGTTCTCGCTAATAGGACGAACTATGCTGGAAGTGTATAAACAGGACATGTACCAAGGGGCCGAGTCTAACGATCAAATTAAATTCAGTTATAAAAACTCAAGAGGAATTCAAACAGGTAACTCGTCAGAATTAAGGTGGAATTTCGCCATAAACACTATAAAAATTTAGAAGCTGCATTTTTGGATCTTATCGACAATTTAGAAGAGTTTTTTCAATTTCATAATTTCGATGCAACTTCGTGCATACAAAAAGCGATTTGTGCTTTAGTTAAAAGATCAACTGAAAGTACTGTTTTGGGAGGCAAATCGGATACTGCAAGTAAATTAATGGATGGCTTAACGAGGTATTTAGAAAATAAATATAATAAAAAAACTTTTCAATATAAACATATTCATCATTTTTACAGCTCCAGCATAATATTAAATTTTATTTCGAAAACTGCTATAAAAGATGCAATTGATTTTGGTCGCAGCAAAAGTAGTTGCCCAAATCATTATAAAGGGTGTAAATGGAACGAGGCACCTGTTAATGACTTTATTTTTAGTTATATAAATTCACTGTAGTGATAAAATTTTAAAAGTTAAGACTTGATTACTTTAATAGAAAATATAAAAATTTGAAATTAGTTAAATTAATATGTTTAAATATATTACATATTTTGTTATACTGTAGTTTCATGTGCATTGCAGTTTCATGTGTCGATAATTTTGTTTCATCTGGTTGATCCTCTTTTTGACGTAACGGGTTGAAATTTTAATGCGCAGGAATATTTCGTTATTATTGCCGATTTGCCAGCCAACAACCATGTTGCCTTGTCGATCGTTGACCTTGCCTTTCCTAATACCCATTCAGTTAGGCGAGTGGGGACTATAATAGGCTATCACCAGTCCTGGTTTTATTCTTTGATTTAAACTCACCTTTCTCATGATTTGGATAACACGAGATCAGGGCTGTGTTCCGAAATATAACCCAGTATTCTGGATAGTGAAAATTACGTCATTGGTTGACGCTATATTTTAGTTGTGTGAACCGGTATGACGTGCTGGTAATCACAAAAATAGAAGATATTGGAGGCTGAAAGAGTGTCGAGTTATAAAACTTTCCTAATCAGCGCTAACTTCCCATTCGAATTTCCCACCCCTCCCAAACAGTTCGAAGAACTGTATGGCATTATCATCATCATTTCATCATTGCGCTCCTTTAATCCCTCATGGGACAGGGGGCGGAAACAGCTGCTCTCCAGCGGACTCTGTTTTGCGCGACGACCAGGATCTCCCAGTTGTTGCGGCTTCTGCTAGTAGGGTTCTCCTCCACGTTCTTCTAGGTCTTCCGACTCGACGGGATCCTTGCGGATTCTGTAGTCTGATTTGGTCGTCTATCCTTTCTTGGCCGCCACGGCGCCATAGTTCTTCATTTGAAACTCTATCCTGCCAGCGGATTTTAAGGATACGACGCAGGCATCTGTTGATGAAGACTTGTAGGCGCCCTGTGATGAATTGGGTGACTTTCCATGTTTCGCAACCATACAAAAGTACTGCCTTAACGTTGGAGTTGAACAGCGGCATTATGGGAAGGCCAATTGGCTGGGGTTTATTAATTTTTTCCAATCTACAGACTGGAACCTGTGTTTCCGGAATAGAAACGCCAACTCTGCCGCTATCCGTATCACCAGGATCATACAGGCAGCAATGCATTTGTTCATTCCCCATTATACCAAATCTGTGAAGCCTAAGCCCAACAGATGGTTTAATCGGGAGTGTATGAATGCAATCAAAACTAAAGAAGCCGCCTACCGAGCGTACAAGAGCTTCCCGAGTGAATCACTCCGTTTAGAGTACATACAACAAAGAAATTCTTGTAAAACCGCCATCAAGAAAGTCAAAACCTCATTTGACAACAAATTGAGAAGTAAACTCCTAAATGCAACCTCCGGTAGCAAAAACTTCTGGTCCTTGGTAGGTTCCATCAAGAAGAATTTCACTGCAACTTCAACCCCTTCTTTTATTCACAATGAGAAGGTAATAACAGACAGCAAATCCAAGGCCAATTTATTAGCATCTATGTTCGCTTCGAATTCTTCCTTACCCGAAACTGATGTGTTACCCCCTGTTTCCGAGGGTAACGCCCATTCAATGGACAGGGTTTTTTCAGGACTCGCGAGGTGTGCAGGTGCCTCAAAGAGCTCGATGCCAACAAATCCACTGGACCCGATAATATACCCCTATCGTCTTAAAACAATGCGCCTCACCTTTGGCTAAACCTCTGCGCAAATTATTTTTCCTGTCATATTTCTCCGGAGTTTATCCCGACTCTTGGAAACTTGCCCATGTTCAGCCAATACCGAAAAAAGGTGATTCCAGCCCTCCCTCCAATTACCGCCAAATAGCAATTACTTCTATTCTCTCCAAAACCATGGAGACGATAACCAACAAAAAGCTTATGGGATATCTAGAATCCAACCTACTCATAAACGACAGACAGTATGGCTTCCGACAAAAAAGATCCACTGGCGATCTTTTAGTCTGTCTTACAGAACACCTCAGCCGTAGTCTGCATGGATCCGGTGAGTCTAGTCTGGTTGCTCTAGATATCTCCAAGGCTTTCGATAGAGTTTGGCACTCAGCCCTGATAGCTAAACTCAAAGCTATTGGAGTTGACTCACTTCTACAGAAATGGATTGAGAGTTTCCTTTCTGGCCGTTCAATCAAAGTAGTATTACATGGCGTCAAATCCGCATCCCACCCGATCTCTGCGGGGGTCCCCCAGGGGTCAATTTTATCACCGGCCCTATTTTTCATATTTATAAATGACCTTCTTTCAATCCCCTCCAACCCACTTCTCAGCTTCGCTGACGACGGTACTCTACGTTGCCCGTACAGCGTCGATACAAGACAGTTTCATGCCAGATCCTGTCTTGATGATCGCGAACTAATGTCCAAGTCGATTAATAACGACATTAAGCTGATTCTAGAGTGGGGAAAGAAGAATCGTGTTGAATTCAACTCCGACAAAACCAATATCTTCAATATCCAATGTCTTATCTCCAAAAAGAAGTTCAACACCTCTCCACTTTTGATTTCTTAAGAGGTGCAAGCTCCTCCTCCAGCCATCGGGCCGTGCTGTTATTTATAAATCCAACATTCGGCCTCTTCACGAATATAATTCCCTCGTTTGGGGCAGCGCCCCAATAACCACCTTGGCGTGGTTAGATAAGGAGCAAAAAAGGGCACTCAAGTTAATTGATGACGACACCGCCTGCTCCACCATCGACCCCTTGAGCCACCGTAGGAATGTAGCAGCACTGACAAAATTTTATCGCTACTATCATAGTGACTGTTCCTCCGAGTTAAACGCTCTCCTGCCTCCACGGCAATCTTATACCCGCAAAACCAGATTAGCCCATTCGTCTCATTCCTTTCACCTGCAACTACTCCTTTCACGCACTCAACAAGATATGAATTCGTTTGTTAATAGAACAACTCGACTTGGAATAATCTCTCGCAGTCAGTATTTCCGAGCTCCTACAACATCCAAGAGTTCAAACGCAGGGTCCATCACCACCTTCTTCAATACCCCCCGTACATTTATAATCCTTAACCTATTCCCCCCACCCCTCCCCCGTACTAAGCTTACTGCTAGACATTGCACCATGACGTGACAAATGACATGACGGACTAGTAGTGTAAAGGGTGACTCCTGAGTTTAGCACTGCCACATAGAAAAAAACTGGGTGTGTGTACTTATGCACGCGCATTAGAAGTTATACTTCTTTGGCATTCAAATAAGTAATTGGATTCTTATTATTTTCATGCGTTGGAAGTTGGAAGCATCATGATGCCGACACGCTCTAGCCTGCAGATTATACCGGACTCAAATCCTAACTGAAATCACATACTAGTTGACTTATCAGGCCTAACTACAATCGTTTTAAGATGCCTGATCAAATTTTCTTAAGACTGGCTGATTTCCTGTCAACACGCAAAGAATGTTAATCCTCATATGCGTCGCCAGCTGGTTCGGCTCTTATCTACCTGATAATACTGCTGCTATTTCTAAGCCTTACTTTCTTCCTTTTGGTTTCTTTCCGTCTTAGCTACCAATAGAGGGTATTTAACTTCTCCTCCACTTTATTCCATAGATCACACAATGGTACCATTATAGTCTTCTTCGCTCTTAGCCGTGCCTTTAGTTGTCGGTTACAGCGCAGCAGTTCCTCGGCTAATCTTCGACGCTCCAAAATGGCATGGTCTGTGTCCTCTTTCACATTTAGGAATGCCGGGCATTGCGTGGACTCATATTGTCCGAGCCGATGGAGGTATTTTGTTCATAACTCACCTCTCCATGCTTTCTCGAGACCCATCCTTCCACGTTTGTTATGAGCCTGTGAGTTCATCGACCTTGGGTAGACTAATTTTACTTCCTTTGCCACTACTGAAAACAACGTCACTTCTAAATTATGTTTACTTATGTTTAGCTTCTTCTACTTGCGGTTTCTCAAGTAAATTGAGCGCGTTAGGGTAACTGAAATATCATACAAAGAGTTTCCGGCAAATACCACATCATTTATGGTACCGTGCCGTGTATTTGAAACCAATCGATCATTATTCAGGGCTAGATTTACATGATCTTTGCGAAAGTTAATAGGTGGAGGGGAATCTTCGCCTCTGCCAAGAACTTTTTCTCAGTCGTTTTTGTATGGCCATAATACTTGTTTCAAAAATTAGATTTTTGATTTGGAGCAAATACTGCCTACTAATACTTTGGAGCAGATACTGCTCACAACTTGTAAATTCAGACTGCTTCACAGAACTAACCTCTCAACCGTTTAAAATTGAATCTGGAGTTCCCCGAGGCTCCATTTTAGGCCCCAAGCTTTTCAATATATTTATACACAACTTGCATATAATACGCTGATGATACACTTGTTTGGAATACAAGTCTCTCCTATTAAAACCACAGAAGAACTCCAAACATACGTCAACAAAATAATAGATAACCTAGATAAATGGAACATAGAAATTAATCAGGGAAATGTTTAATAACCTGCTTCAGGAATCTCTCAGGTAAAGGACATAGAAACGTGCAACGGTAATCAAAACTCTGGAAAATAATCATTGATGGTCACACAATTATTTTATGAAGTACCTGGGACTACAGATGCATCACAGAATCATATTGAACCCACACGTAAGACTCAAACTGATAAACGCCCGTATTATAGTAACTAGCCTAAAGCCGTTAATGAAATCTAGGACGCAGCAACAGAAGCTAAAAACTTGCGCTATAAGACAATAGTACGACCAGTACTAACCTAAGCTTTCCATGTATCCACAAAGGTGGCAAATAAGTTGCAGTTTTTGGAAAGGAAAATACTTGGGCACTGTACCTTCCTCTATATTGCAGCGCAAAATGGGCGAAAATTAGACCAATCCTGATATCCATGTTCCAGCTTATGCAAAATAGACCTCGCAATCATGCCCCCGAATGAATTGGTAAGAAAAATAGCTAGTGAAGGCATTATGAAAGCAGCACAGTTACCAAGCAAATACACGAAAACGAAATATAAATGAATAAATAGTAAACTTGAAACACCCAAAAACATCAGCCTACGGGCGAACTAGAAATTAAGTATACTAGTAAAATAGCTCTGGCAAATGTAAGTCAGCGATACAAAAATAAAATCACAGCCAGTTTGGCGCAACCAATCTGTTTGCGCCTAAAACTCTACGAATCTTCCTATGCCCACGGAAATCCCAGCTGATGAATCGAACATGAAATTTATTTCCCTCCATAGCCTCGGCATAAAAACCCCCTCACCCAACGACATCGTGAACCGGCATCGGCTACGAATTTCCATATGCCCATAATAATGATAATCTCAGTGCGCATGAAGAATGGAAGTTGAAATGCTTGCCCTCCATTGCCTCCCCCTTCGCACATATCCTCCGTTGCGTTGCGAGTTCCTCAAAATTCACTCTCATAATATTTTTCAAAACGTGCCTAAAGAAGTATAACTTCAAAAATGTGACCTGCTGTTAATCACAGCGTAAACGCCTGATTTTACCCTTCCTTTCTGGGCAGTGATATTACGGAGCACGGCCAATTAATTAAACACTTATCCTCCTCACACACTTTTCTAAAATCAAAATTCAACTAGAGCCCGTTGTTGCACAAAAATCTGTCTATAAACCTACACTCATCAATAAATTAGATTTTTGAATTGTTAACTTCTTTAGGCGCGTTTGGCACTTTTTCGCTGGGGGTAAAACAAAGAATTCGCGACACGCGCACTTTGTTGCTACACCCGTTTCTGGACACTTGCTGCAATGATGGTGACACGCGCACTTTGTTGTACACCCGTTTCTGGCTACTTGTGCCTATGCAGCTTTCTAGAGCATGGAAACTTTTGGTTGAGAATATGACATGAATTTTGAGAGCGGCGTCTGCATTGCGAGAATATGAAACGAATGCTGAGAGCAGCTTCTGCATTGCAACATTCAAACCCAATCCCTCCCATCGAGCGCGGGCTATTTTGCCTCGCACACATAGAATTATACGCTGCTGTTTGTAAGTGGAGCTCAACCAAAAGTTTCCATGCTCTAGACAGTTGCATAGGCACAAATAGCCAGAAACGGGTGCGCAGCAAAGTGCGGGTGTCACCATCGCTACTGTCTGTTGCTGGACCTCGACTAAAAGTTGCCATGCTCTAGCCAGCTAAATGGCTGCAATATTTAAACATTTTGCTTGGATTAATCGCTTTCTGCGACATGGAATACTTTTCGGCCTTTTAACCTGGGAGATGATGAAGTTATGGTGTCTTTTGATGTTGTTTCTCTTTTTACCAATGTTCCTGTACGTACGATACTGGAGATTATTGACAAGAAGTGGAATGACCTTAAATAACATACGAAAATTAAGAAATCCTTGTTTATGGACATACTTAGGTTTTGTATCATTGAAAACAATTATTTGGAGTTTGAAACCAGAATATACCAACAGAAACAAGGTGTACCTATGGGTAGCCCGGCCTCACCAATAGTGGCGGACATAGTAATGAAAGCGTTATTGGAGGATGTTATTGGGAAGTTAACACCTAAACCAAAGATAGTCACCAAGTATGTCGACGACTTATTTGCTATTGTGAAATCAAGTGAAGTTGAAAGAACTCTTACCGCGTTGAACTCTTTTCACCAAAACATACAATTTACTGTTGAGGTTGAGAAAGAAGGAGAGCTACCGTACCTTGACGTGAAAGCTATTAGAGATAATGGCACAATAATTTTTGATTGGTACAAAAAGTCAACATCCTCGGGACGGCTTATTAACTTTCATTCAAAACAGCCGAGGATGGTAATATTTAACACTGCGCAGAATTTTGTCAATAAAGTACTTGATAATAGTCACATTAATTTCCACCACAAAAATGTAAATATTATCAAACAAACCCTGTACTCCAATTCCTTCCCCACTAATGTCATAAATAATATGATTAACAACTACCGAAGAAGCACCGACTGTCGCCATAAAGATGCTCCACCGCCCTCACCGGTAACTTACCGAAGTGCCCTATACATTCCTTGGCTCTCCAACCGTATGAAGGCAGCACCAATACGCAATCGAGAGACCACTAGGATTGCATTTAGATCGGTAAATACACTAAAATCTTTATTATTTACCAATACCAAAGGGAAGCTGGATAAAATGGACAAGTCGGACACGGTCTACAAGATCGCTTGTTTAGGGGGAGGAGGAATTGCGTAAACGCCTGTCAGGTCATCGATCTGACATCAACAATGGGGGCTCCCAGAAAACTGCTCTAGCTCTCCATTGCATAGAGAACAACCCCAAACCAAAGTCTAGTAATAACAAGTCTTTCATCTTCATACAAAAATTTCCGACCGTTGATTGTGTGCGTGCATATATGAACATCACTGCTGAGCAAAACTCAACACATACTTCGTGAATTCAGCGAGACAAAGCCAGATTCTCTCTTTACGATAAAGTGTGCAGAACAGAAAAGGAAAGAAAATTGAATCAGCTGTTTTCTTTCATAAATCAAAACAAACGAGCAAATATGCACCAATACATTCCCATATAAACTCATAAAATTTTCCGACGTGTGGTTGTATTCCAGCGCGTATAAAAATGTTGCATTCTCTCTCTGATAGCCTGACATCGTCATTTGAAAAACTTGTGCATGCAGCTGTTCGCCTTTCACTTATTAACCAAATGAAGATGAAAGACTTGTTAATTTCTAGACTTTGCCACAAACCTGACCTCAACAACGTCACAATTTTGGAAGTTGAGAGACACTACAGTAAGAGAATGCTGCTAGAGATGCTCCACATAAATAAAATGAGAGATGCAGTTAACCGACGTTCTGATTGTGACAACCTCAGCTATGCATATAAACAGCTGATTGGGGCAAGGACAGATTATTGGCAACAAGCTTCGTGTTCGTGCATCTACTAGTTCCGCCGCGTTATAAATGTGTTAGTGCTGTTTTTATGTTTTTACTTTATTTTTTTTTATGTTTTACTTGTATTGTAAGTGTGTAGATACCTTTATATTTATTTTGTATATTGACGTTTTTTCTTTTTAATTAAAGGCCTGATGAAGGGTGTATTCATGCCCGAAACATCGCGCACAAAATAAAAATCTTTTATTTTTGACCCGGAGCCCACTAAAATCTCCACCATTAAGAAACCCAGGGGTCACATCAAAAAATTCCTACTGTTTCTTTGTTAATCATCTCAGTTATCTCAGCCATTAAGTTTTTTATCTTTAATGTATAAACATATGTATATATTTGAATTTATGTTTATGATATACATAAATATAAATCGCTTAATTTTACTTCAAGCTACCCCACCTCTTCACGCCTACCCCAACTAAATTACATTACAAAAATTTACAGTATAATAACTTTGTATTATGAGTTTAATAATAAATGTTGTATAAGTACTTCCAAAACACATTCTATGGAAGGGAAAAAAGAAGTACTTCCCAGCCTAAGCTATCGCCGTGTTAATGTAATGCCTTTTTTGTACTGGGTGGAAATACTGAACTACTTCTGTAAAAGTAGTTTTTCCAGTACTTCCATTGTTATATTATTTTCTATGTATTATATATTATCTATTACGTACCTACTATATACAATGTACTGCATATTATGTACTATGTTCTGAAAAAATTCAAATTGAATCCAGTAGACTCCCATAAAAATTTAGATCCGTGACTTTGGCTGAATATTATACGACCTTTTTGCATATTTGCACAATAGCATAAATTTCTGTTTCGTGACTATTGCATCAACCCGACGATAAGTACTGTGTACTATGTACTACATATTTCCTATGAACTATGTACTATGTATTTATTACTATAAATTATCTACTATTTTTACTAAAAACTACATTATCCCAGTCATCCATCGTCCGATCTTTGTGTGATAAATTTAAGACAAATAGTTTAATTTCTAAAACATTGCAACACATTTTGGAGTGAGTGCATATACAGTCAGCGAAATTGATATAAAGGCACCCAACACTTCTATGTTTCAGAGCGTTTTCCTCAGCCCCATTTTGTTGTGGAACCCTGAATTTTAACATAGTTGCCTTTCTAGGGGTTGCGAATAAGTGGTAAAAAAATTATATCGCTAGCTCTCTTAATAACGGTAAAATGCATACCGGAAGTAAAAGCATTTCAATTTGAAGCATTTTTAGTGCGAAATTGATTTAAGTTCAGTAAAAAATATAAAGAAAAAAAGGGTTCTTATTGCCATAAATGAACTTTATTTAATATTTAATCGATTCTCCATTGCTTTTATGACTGTAAAAATTCCTTTTCTCATACTCGTCACTAATGTGTGGAGCATTTCTTCCGGAATTAAATTCCAGGCATGTTAAATGCTTATTTTGAGCGATTCTAAATTTTCAAACCGCCTTCCAAGAGCATACACCTTTCTGAGTACAATTCTCCATAAATCTTCTACCAAATTTAAACCCGTAGAGTGTGCCAGCCAATCCAAAAGGGGATACTTTTGCTCCTCAAACCACTTCATAGTAGCTCTTTCTTTATGGATAGGTGCACTATCCTATTGAAAGGTCCAATTATCGCCAAGCGCTTCGTCTCCAAATGACACCAAAACATCGTCCAAAAGTGAAATCTAGTGTACAGCACACATTCGGCTACTTATCCAACTAATTGGACTCTTGTATGAGCAGAAAAGCGACCCAAACCATCACTGTGCCTCCTCCGAAATTTCGGCTCCAAGGAACTTCAGGTGTTTTCTTAAGGTCATGCCAAAAGCATAAATTGCTAAGGCTTAAATTTGCAGAGAATGTAATGTCACGGGACAAGGAATGGCGAAATGTTATTTTTTCTGATGAAAAAAATTTAATCTCGACGGGCCAGATGGCTGCCAATGCTTTTGACATGATCTTAAGAAAACACCTGAAGTTCCTTGGAGCCGAAATTTTGGAGGAGGCACAGTGATGGTTTGGGCCGCTTTTTCTGCTCGTACAAAGAGTCCTATTTGTCGGATAACTACCCGGATGTGTGCTGCCGACTGCATTGACCTTTTGGACAATGTTTTAGTCGTATTGGGAGAGAATGCACATGGCGATAATTGGACATTTCAACAGGATAATGTACCCATCCACAAAGCGAGAGCTACACTAAAGTGGTTTGAGGAGCAGCAGATCCCAGTTTTGGATTGGCCGGCACGCTCTTCTGATATAAATCCAATAGAAAACCTTTGGGGAATTGTAGTCAAGAATGTTTATGCCCATGGAAGGCAATCTGAAAATGTAGAAGCGCTCAAAATAAGGATTTAACATGCTTGGAATTTAATTCCGGAGGAAATGCTCCACACATTAGTGGCGAGTATGACAAAAAGAATTTTTCCAGTCATAAAAGCAATGGAGAACCGATTAAATATTAAATAAAGTTCATTTATGGCAATAAGAACCCTTTTTTTCTTTATATTTTTTACTGAACTTAAATCAATTTCGCACTAAAAATGCTTCAAATTGAAATGCTTTTACTTCCGGTATGCATTTTACCGTTATTAAGAGAGCTAGCGATATAATTTTTTTACCACTTATTCGCAACCCCTAGAAAGGCAACTATGTTAAAATTCAGGGTTCCACAACAAAATGGGGCTGAGGAAAACGCTCTGAAACATAGAAGTGTTGGGTGCCTTTATATCAATTTCGCTGACTGTAAGTAACAATTAAATAAACTTTAACAGAATATTCATAAATAAAATATATTAATCCTTATCGTCCTGCATTAAGATGGATTTGGAAATTTAGATTAGCCATAGAAGTTAACACTTCTAAAGTGTGGTCCTACGCACACTCGTTTTTTTTTACTTAGAATTATTAGATTATTAGCTGACCCGCACCCGGCAGACTTTGTACTACCTGAAATTAATTAACTAACTGGAAAACATAACGAAACGACAAAAGAGATATCAAATTTGATCAAAATTATTTAATTTGGTTAATTAGTGGTACCATGAACACTAAAGAATTAAATCTTTTAAATGTTTTTTGGTGCTCATCGCAATGCCTTACCGTAAGCAATGTTTCTCGTTGTGCCGTTTTCTGCATGTACGAACAAAACTGATGGTTTACCATCGTGAGACAGGCGACATAAAGCTGGCCGCGTGAGAAGCGCGGACACTCTAAATTGATTCCGTAAATTTTCAATGTCTGGCCTTGCGCCACTCCTTAAAAAGCTTACTGCTTACGGCTTAGTAACCAAAACCCCAAAAAACCTCAATATTTTCCCACTTTTCAGTGTTCGCTAATATTTCGAAAACTATACGTTTTTCGAAGATACCACTTTCCTTCAAAATACAATAATAGTCCAGTCAAAATAGACGAAAAAACGCCATAATTGGAAGATAATTCGGAAGTTGCTGAAAATTGGAACAGCCCTTAAAAACATTATTATACATAAGCTGTAGAGACTGCCACGTGATTGGAAGACTGCAAACTTTTTTATTCAAGGTCAAAGGGTCAAAATATCAGTTTTTTGCAAATATATGATAAACCGTACGTCTTATCAGAAAATTGTGTTTACGACGTTTGTAGATTAGCCGATTATCTACAAAAAAATATATTATACATTTTCTCGTAGGAATTGCCATTTCTGAGATATTGTCGTTTTAATAAGTTAAAATACTCATATTCTGTCATTCCCGACTTGTAAAGGTCATCAGAAATTTAATAAATCCTTTGTTGGAGTACGCGGCTAATATTTTCAGGGGTGATTCCTGGATATCTTTGGAGAAAAAAATTGTTCTACAGAGGGCGGCTATCTCAACTATCCACTAAGATACAGGGTGATTAGGGAAAAAATTTGTTTTTTTTTAAATTTACTGAAATTTGAATAACTCCTAAAGTAATTATCATAAAGTAGCCTAATTAGGCTCATCTTTTAGGTAAATGTGCATTCTTTACAGCTTATGTATAATAATGTTTTTAAGGGCTGCTCCAATTTTCAGCAACTTCCGAATTATCTTCCAGTCAAACCTCTAATTTGACTGGACTAAAAGTCAAATTTGATTTTCTGAAAAACAGTGATTTTTTGGCCCTTTTCTGCTGTCGGGTCCTTCTACAACTCGAAAAATATACACGTTATCAATAAAAATCCTAATACTACGTAAAAGTACATCAAATTTCCTACAAGACACTTTTTCTCATAAATAATAAATTTCTCATAAAAGGGGAAGGCACACTCGAATATTACGAAAAATGACCTTTGCGGACAGATGAACTCTTCCACCAGGCGGCTTCACATCGTGATTAGTGCTGTGAGGCCTACGACATTTCTTTCACCTCTCCAGATCGACCAAAATACGGTTCTCGAAAATTGATAAATGTCCTGTCTTCCATTGGGGGTTTGTTCGTCGTACCATGAAACAACTCTATATGAAGTTTGTCGAATATTGTGTGCCCTTCTTTGATTGCTATCAAACAAGCCCTTTGCCAGATTGTCTATGACAACGCCAATTTTAACATACCCTGGATGGACGAAACCCATTACCCATAATGCGCCTCTCGGGGAATACGCCACAATATACAAATCAAGATCGTCTGCCGTTAAAAGGGCACACTTGTTGGGGTAGCATACAACGTTTGTCACGTTTAATAAACCTCTCTCTAGAGTGCAAGATGTGATAGCGAGTGGTGTGGGAGACACTGAGCTACCATCAACAGCACTGAAAACACTTGGCACAGCGATCGGAGAACAAATGTTAGCTTTCAGAGCTCTTGGTAAGGTTATAATAGTTTTCTGCAACAAAGGTCCAATTCGAGATTGAGAAACTTTAGTAAAGTGGGGGTCGAAGTGAGCTACTGGATGCACATGAGTATTGTGTTCGATGGGTACTCATATCTATGGGGCGGTTGAGGAGATCTACAATTTAGCAGCACCATGACATCAAAAATTTCACAAGTAAATTTTCTATTGTTTTCCAAAAACAAACATAGATTAATCACCATGCTGACGACAAAATGTCATGAAAGCAGAACCGCTCACAAGAGTGTCGCAATTGTGAAGAAAGATGTTGATCTTCTGGCCATAATAACGCCTCTCCAAACTCTCTTTAATGTATATTTCCTCTGTCACTCCTCTGTTACCGTTACTTACACTACTAAATTCACCGATCGTTCAGCCCATTGAAAGGAAATAACAGCAGCTGCTGCGGAATTTCTGATTGCGCTTTTAAACATTCAACAAGTTGACAACAAACACGTCTTCTAGCCTTCCTCAACAACACGCTTTCAAATTTTCCATCAGGCGCCACAGTGCATCGGAAACTACTTGGATCCAGAGCAGCGCAGATGGAACTTGACAAAAAATGCATTGCTTCCCATTACCACATTGAAACCTGCGGCTTCCTTAGGCTACAAAAATACTTTGCAGATGCAAGCCAAATTGCCGAGATCGAGGTGGATGTACCCAAGCAGAACTGTTCTGTACGAAACTGTGCCAGCAATGTGAAGGGTAAGGCCGCAAATTGACGATAATTTAAATGTAGAAAAGAAGGAAGACGAACAGGACAAGCTCCTTGCAGTACCACTGTCTCAAGTAGTTGAGGTGACAGAGCCCAATTCATGTAATATTTTGCTGCATCTTTACTAATGAATTTTTCTCTATCATAAAATTAATCACCCTGCCGCTCTCAAAATTCATGTCATATTCTCGCACACATTCATTTCATAATTTTGCAATGCAGACGCAAAGTCTAGTAATAACTAAAAAATAAAAAATAATTTTTAATGTAAAGTTCTTATTGCTCCAGCCAATATGGAAACAACCTACCTTTCGAAATGTAAAAAAGTATGGAACGCTAGCGAAAAGATCACGTGTTAATAAAATAAAAACATAAATAAATGAGTCACACGGTTTTGTAGGATACTGTTGAACTATGGCGCCGTGAGGGCCAAGAAAGGATAGACGACCAAATCTGGCAAAAGAAATGGAATTGGATTGGTCAAACCTTATGACGCGAAAACGAGAATCTAGCCAAATAAGCCTTTGACTGGAATCCGTAAAAATCCCGTTCAGTCGGAAGACCTAAAGCAACATGGAGGAAAACCCTACCAGCCGCAACAACAGGGAGATCCTGGTCAGAGATGAGAGCTATCACGCAAAAGAGACCGCTGGAGGGTAAAAGTTTCCGCCCTATATCCCATGAGGGATGATTAAAGGAGCATAAACAAGAAGAAGACCATTTGACTGGACTAAATTAGTATTCTGATTCCCTTACTGCTCCGTCTCTGGTAGCTTTACGAGCCGGCTGAAGAATAAAGCGCTTGGAGATTAGCAAACCGGATTTGTACCTACTTTCAGCATATCAACCACATATCCAACGGCTTATATTTTTCCTTATTTATGTTAAGTTTTTTGAACAAATAAAGAAGGGCAAAAGATTGTTCTTCATTCTTTAGTTACATTAAAATTTCTCTAAAAAGGAAACCTTGCATAAAAATTCTGCGTAAAAGTAAATATCATAAATTTTTAGTTTTATTAATTTTTAATCTGTTTATTTTTCGAAATAAAATGCATGCGCAACAATTATTGAGAATTCTTTGGCATTAGTTTGCTTAAAATATTCGCGATACTATTCGAATCCAAAGGACAGGCCGAGTATATCTTATCGCACTCCTTTTCTTCGACGTTCCGCCCATGCTCAAGGGCTTCTTTGATTGCTGTACCGTCCAACATGTAGTCCACAAGAGAATTTCTAAAATTAAACAACATGAATCATCTTCTATGATTAAAATACATTGATACAAAAAGAAAAGTTAAATCTAAATTAGTTTAGCGTTTTATAATTTCTTTATCCAACTCTATTTTTTATAGAAAAACATTGGATCTAAAATAGTTTCATGGTTCTAATTAAAGGTGTATTCACAGGTAAATTATGTAGTGTTGCAAGGTCTCGAAGTAAGTTCGTTCTAAAACTAACATCGCATTGTTGAGATAACAATAGAACTTACTCAGACAAGGTGTGAATCAGTTCATCAACTTGGTCTGCTGATCCGGTCTTGATATTGGATTCTGTTGATCTGACGTATGTGCAAACGGCGCGTTGCATGCAATTGGTAGAGTCAATGTTATTTTGGCCAAGTACCTCGTCAACTTTTGCTAACATATTTGCAATTGCAGTTAATTCGCCATCAGAACCTATAAATATCATTCAGATTTACATGGTTTTATTGGGATAATAGTTTGTTACTTCTAGCGTAGTGCCCGCCATATGCTCCACTGAAAACCCCCAGTAGTTTTGGGATAATGAGCACAGCACCGATTCCTACTAAAGTTCCTAAAAGAACTCCACCGAGCTCAATTTTGACAGGGTTATAAGATGCAATTCCAGACCCAGATTGAGGGTATCCCTGGTGTATAATAAAAAATTATTAAAAATGTTTTTTTTTAAATATGCATATTTAGTAAGTTACACTTATGCCGCCGTATCCAGTGGTATATCCCAGTCTTTGCAATCTATCATTGGAACTTTCCGCAACTGTTTCATTTTGTTTTTCGTTGTAATACGCCCGCCTCCATTTGTTTTCTGGATAAGTGCTAGAAGTAGGAATAATTTAAATCAACTTCAAATTACGAAAGTTTTTTCTGGAAGCATGGAAACTGTTTGTAATTGTATTAATGTAACAAGTGCTTTCATATGTATTTATTCTGTATTTATAATTTTTTTAGAAACTATAATTTTAAATGCAATCACCATAGCTTTAATTCGCATTTTTTCAGCATTTGATTAAGATAATCCTTACAACAAGTATAGTCCGGCCCAAAAGACAAATTGTTACTAATTCCTTATTTCATACTTTTATATATTATTTTACTATTTTACTCATATATTTTGAAAATAAGGCGAAGGATTTTATCCTCCAAGTCGTTAGAATAGCAACCTCTTAAAATAATCAAAACCACTACACAGTCATCAAAGTGGCTCGGATTACGGGCGAACCTAGGGCTAGCATTAGTTGTGGTTTAAAGCGATATAAAGTAAAATTGTTTCACTTTTTATACTAGTTACATTAATTTATTACAATTCCAGATGTTCGGCATTACTAGTAACTGTATTTAAGTTGAGTTTGCTAATAGGCCAAAGCTAAATAAGAAGTAACGCAGAAGTGAAGTAGAACTGAAGTCGACGTAACTTCCACTGAAGTAAACGTAACTTCCACTTCACTTCCATTTTGGTCACTCTCATACACAGGCCCGACACATATCCTTGAGGGGCCCGGGATAAAATATGATTGGGGTCCGTTGAAGGAAATTGAAATTCCCAAAAATCTGATCATCTGTAGCACTACAGCCTATTATTGGCCTTGGCTTCCTCCTGCATTTCCCTCTATGCGTTGCGGTTCCTGGATAATGCCTTTCAATTATGTACGCCTAAATTTACTAAATTTCTCTCAACGAAGTCCATGTATCGCTTCTTTAGCTAACCTGATTTTCGCTTTCCATCAGGGACTCCAATTAACACTATTTTCCCAGGATCTCTACCGTCAAGGCCTTGTACGTGTGCCACCCGTCGCTATCTACTAAATTTTATACTTTTTATAATAAAGTTGGTATAATTCATCATTATATCTCCTTCTCCATTGACCAGACATCGCCAAATATTGTGCGTAGAGTCTAGTGCCTAGAGGAGTTTCATCAGTCACTTTCAAAGTCCATGCCTCTGATACAAAGATCAGAACGGGCTTGATTAGCGTGGTATACAGTTTACACTTCATTCCTCTGGACAAAAAGCGTGATGTTTTCGAAGGCCAAAATAGCTTTTGTTGCAACGTTTATCTCCTTCTGATCTCCGCTGTCCCGCCACTGTTAGTTTGCAATACTGTCCCAAGATAAGTAAATTCGTTACCAGTTCCTATGTTATATGCATCTATGGTAATGTTTTAGCTTTGGGTTGTGTATCTTTTTGAAGTTTTTTATTCTTAGTTTTTGCTTCGTTGGTGAGTAATTCCATTCTTTTCGCATCTCTTTCCAGTGTGATGACGGCTTCTTTCACATTTGTAAAAGACCTACCTATTAGAACGACGTCATCAGCATAAGCCACTGTCTGTGTTGACTTGTTAAAGATGAATCCCGTCGTTTCACTACTATGTTAAATAGGAGGTATGACAGTGCGTCACCTTGTCTCAGACCTCTCTGTGATGTGAAACTTTCTGAGAGGTTTCGTTCAACTCTTACGCTGCATCGAACTACCTCGATTGTAGTTTTTGTTACTTCGATTAGGTAGGGCCTTTTCGTAAACGCATACGTATGCTTTGCAACGCTGCAACGAGTTCGTAAACGCAGATGATCCAAAGTCATTCGTTCGGAAACGTACAAGATTCAAGTTTGTTGCGCAACAGTCAATGCAACAGCGCACCCAATTTCGAATGTATGTATACGTATGCGAAAAGAAGTTTGCGCTGCTTTGTTGCCGATGCGCTGTTTCTCAGTAGCTCTGTTGCTTTGACGTTTACGAAAAGGCCCGTATTTTGGTAATCGGAAGTACTCCATAGCTTTAAATAGCTCCTCACGCTTGACACTGTCATATGTTTGTTTAAAGTCTATAAACAGTACGTGAATATTGATGTTGAACTGCCATGATTTTTCCAAAATTCTTCTTTAAGTGGAAATATGGTTTGTAGTGGATATACCTGGTCGAAAGCTACATTGATAGTTACCTAATATGGCTCCTGCGATGAGTAGAAGTTTTTTGTATAAAATAGTGGATAGTATTTTATATATTGAGTTGAGAAGGGCTATACCCCTCACATACGAGTTGATCTCCTTTTTTATGCAGGGGGCATATCACACCTTCCGTCCATCCAAGTGGGATCTTTTGCTAACGCCAGATCGATTCTACAAGCTTGTGTAATCTGTTCCTTAATTCTTGGTCCCCATATTTCCACATCTAAATTGCTATGCTCTTTTCCTGGGGCTTTATTGTTTTTAAGATAGCTTCATAGCTTCTTGTACGTCGTCCATTGTAGGCACCTTACTTTCATAGGCAGCACCAGTATCACTATCGTTATCGGCTGGTCCGTTTCTATTGAGTTAGTTCACATCACTTTTACTCTCATTTTCGTCGTCTCTATTCAGTAGCTCATTAAAATATTCCCCCATCTTTCTAAGACCTCTTGTTTTGGCTCAGGATATTACCGCTTTTGTCCTTACACATCGATACTCTTGGTTTAAGCTCTTTACGTAGCTTGTTCACTTTCCCATATAACATTCTGACTTCGTTATTATTCCCGAGTTTGTTTATCTCTGCCGTACGTTTTTCAATTAGTCGTTTTTCCTTTCCGTTTCTTGAGGAGACGTGATATTTGCCGAGACCCCCTCTTCCCCACGTGAGATTACCCCCTAAGCGCGTTACGTAATTAATGGACGACCCCTACAATATCCTGAAAAATATATTTTTGTAATACCATAGATATATGAATACCTAGATGGAAAGTAATCGAGTGAGGTTTCGTGCCCGCCATTTTGCTAGGTTCCACTTTCTTCTCCTGTACTTGAGTTTCGGTTTTTGTTTCAATAAATTGCTGATAATATGTTAATGAAATGAAAAAATTAGTCAGGCCTATTCTGAACTCCGCCGGAATTGATTCCGCTGGAATTTTTTTACATCGGTAGCATAAACTCCGTTCCGCTCCGTCGGAACGGAGAGAAATTTCGAAATTACAATTCCGCTGGAATTTTGGTATCATGAACTCCAGCGGAATGCTAAAAGTTGGGCATAATCTCTCCGCGAGAAATTGTTGACGGAGGTTCACGGAACGGTGCGGTTTTGTGTTAAATTTTGTTTTTTTGTTTGTTTTGGTGTTTTAAAAAGTGCGTATATTGGAGAGACTATTGGCAGCAGCTTCAGGAATGAATGTTACTGTACAAATTTATTTAATTTTTTTTATTTTAATTTTTCGAATTCCAATATTTACTTTATTTAAGAAAAGTTTGAATTTATTTTAATTTTTTTATGTTATATGAAAAAGGCTGTTACTTTCAATATTAATTTTATTTAAAAAAAAAATTCAACTTTTATTTACATCATTTTGTTTTTTATGATTTATAGAAAAGATTGCATTATATTATTCCGTATATTCGAAGCGTCCCTGCAGAGCCTTGAATTTTCTCCAACACGTACATTTTTCACAACAAAATTTTTAAACACTTCACAAACAAATTTGTGACATTTAACAGCTGCTTTTTGGGTTTTCGAAATTATTTCACATCGGGCACCTCATTTCACTAATTCCGGCGGAGTTCATGATACCCTTAAAAATTCCGCTGGAATTTTCTCTCCGCCGGAATTGCAATTCCAGCGGAGTTCAGAATAGGCCTGAGTATGTTTTTTCTAAAAAAAATCATCCAGTTTTATCCATTTAATTTCGCCAAGAATATTTGTCTTTGGAGCCTATCAAGATGGCCGCCAAGGCATTTACTCCGTCTTATGGCTTCAGTCTTGATGACTAAGATCGCACTTTACACTCCATCCATAGTATTCATATCTATGTGTAATGCCTTTTCATTTTCACAGCGCTGTACGTCTACAAATGTAATAACAGTGGGGTTAAATAAAATGGGTGATTATCTTTTTCGTTATCCCGTAACTAGAAATTAATCCAGCATGCTGATAATATGTAGGAGCTATTCCACTATTATATATCCTAGGTGACCTCGAGTTGCAAGAGCACCGAACCGACGTTGATGTCGCCGAAAAGCGAAATCAAAAAGCTAAAAGTATTAGTTTTACAAATGACCGGAGCTCAGAATTCGAATCCGCCATGTCATCGGAGCAGAACAAACAAAGAGCGACAAAGACTGGTGGTGCTGTAACTATGAATAGCACGGCCCGAAGCACTAATGTGTAAATATGACAAAAAGATATCACAACAAAAAAACTAAACTGCGAAGTAACAGCACTAAGCGACACTGGCTTTTTGTCCATGATTCAAACCTTCGGATCCATTTTTTAATCGAGGCGCACTTATCAATACTTCCTGCCATATCCTTTCTACGAGATGTCATTTTATCCAAAGCGAATTCATGATCCCAAATTATTGGAACTCTACTGAGCCAACACCTTAGGTAACTAAGGCTCCGTGTAACCTATTCTGAAACTGCAAAATGGTGACCTGAGTATTCTCTATAATGTTACACTTATTTAAGTTCGGAGTCTACGGGATTTCGAAGACAATAAAAATACTGACGCTTTGGCTATCATCTGTTTAGAACCGTCTGATGAAGGAGATATGAGATTGGTTTTATCCCTGAATCCCCATTAACGTTTTTTGTAAACAAATCCGCAATTAGTTCGTTAAAAGTTTTCTAAAAGCATCGCGACTTACAAAGTTTGCTATAAACTTAGGCTCTGCTTGTAAGAAATTTATAATAATTATTCCCAATTGAAATCCAAATAGTTTGCGGTACAAACAAGCTTCCAAAGTTGATTGGATGGTGCATATCCCATTATTAAAATGTAGTTTTAAAAATCTGGCGTTATTTCCACCCCTCTGCTAAGGAATCACGCCCCAAGCTATACTCGCAAAATATAAGAGGAAATAATAGTAGAAAATAGAGGGTTTTCAGACTATTAAATTGAATTTTCTTCTTAGTAATCTGCTGTTGAACATCCTCAAACAGAATATTATTTGGGTTTGTTTTCTACTTCTCGTATTTTCACACCAATCGTACTTATTATATTAGAAAAAATTTTACTATTTTACCACAAGTATAAAAACGCGAAAATTATATTTACGTACTTTACATTCTCGTATTTAGGCACAGCATCACAAAATCCAAAAATAAGGATAACCACAAGAATTTTATTAAAACTGACTGCAGCCATTTTCGCACGGAATAAACAAAATTCACTTCACTGTAAACACCGAACTTGACGCAAAACCAAACCAAACTGTTTTGAGTTGAATGAAACCATCGGCGGCAGTTTATATATCTCAAGAAACTGTCACAGCTGACAATTTTAAACAATATATAAAAGAATTGCGGCCTTTGCAGCAATGGATTGAGGTAGTAAGCAATTATGGCAATCTTCGCTTGCGAGAAAAACATAGGCATAATGACGATCCAACTGCAGAAGTCGTCATACGTGAAGGAGTTTTGCGGGTAATGACGTTGGGGGCATATGAAGTTTGTGAAATTGCAAGTGACGCATTCACTTTCAAAGGTTTTTTGTTGGTAAATCGATTTTCCTTTCAATTGTCCCGTAGGCATCCGTTCCAGGTGGAGCTCTTCAAATTGTTGCAATTTTCTAAAAGACTGATTTCTGCTGTAATGAATGTAAGAGGATTGCGTCATAAATCACAATGCTTTTATAAAAAAAAAGTTTTAGTGTACGATTAAAAGTGGAGCAGAATTTTATGAAAACCCTAAACCCGAAATTTGGCTTTAGCTAACTTTTAAAAAATTATCATTTACGTCGAAAGAAGCCCCATTAACATTAACTAAGTAGAAATGATATAACATGATATATCGAAGGAACATCATTGGCATGGCTATCAGTTCAACATATCTTATAAATGTTTTTTTTTTTTTTTTTTTTTTTTGTTTTCAGGTAAAAAAGAAAAATTTAAATGTAACAAGGTGTAATTAAAGCAGTGCATGCAATAAACCCAAGAGGCTAAAATGTGAGGTCTGACATATTTAAACTTCATACCTACATATATAATTTGCGCTTTATTAAGGGATTATTGTAGGGGAGAGTGGGGTGAGCCGGGACACACTTTGTTCAAGGCCTTATAAAACCTAAATAAACAATTTTTTTCTCTTATTTTGACATCCTGTCCTGCAGATGGTTTCAATACCTTTCATTATTTGTCACTTTTAATATTATTACTTTATATTTTCAATAATTTCTAATCGTTTAAAAAAAAAGAGTCAAATCGGCAGTTCCGAAAAATCGTGGGGTGAGCCGGGACACGATAAAAAGAGCAGGTGAAAGTGGCGTTTATGTTGTAACTAATAGTCTTATTTGTTTTTATGTCAAAAATATGTTATGATATTATTATAAACAATGCTTGAACATATGATATGGTTTAAGATAGGACGCGCGTGTGAAAATGTCCCGCACACAAAAAAAAATATAATTTATTAATTGAGAAAATAATACAAATGTTGTCACGTTCAAATTAATAGACGTTGTCACGTTAAAATACGGACGTGATACTTCACATCCAAGACCATTAATTTTTTTTTATTACAAACAATATAAAATGTGCATTTTGGTTTAAACTATAATAAAATAAAATAAAAATAAATAGATAATAAAAAATTGTTAACAATCATTTTAGTTAATAACTAATGAATTTAAGTCGATTTTGCAGCTAAAACGTGGGCCCAAGGCCGTACCCAGGAAAAAATTTCGGGGGGGGGGGGGTTAAAACACCGGGGGTCTGGGATATATGGAATACCCCCTAGTAAGGCGGTGCCCCAGGAAAATTGACAAAATTTAAGTGTAAAATGACGCTTTTTTAGGACGAGTTTAACTCTTAATTAACCAGAGTTTAGAGGCAAAAAAACTATGGTTTGACTCGAGAATTTTAACTAAAAAATTTATTTATTTATTTATTAATTCGCCTAACAAGGCACACTTAAACTAGGTATAATACTTAGATTAAAACATAGTGTACAGTCTTTTATAATATATTATTACTATAACTACTGATAGCTACTAAAAACCAACTATTGTCGAGGGGGTTGTGTTAGTAGGGATCTGAGTATTTTTTATAGGATGCCTTGTTGAGTGAAGGGGAGAAAGAGGAGCTATGGCTATTAAAAACCATACAGCATCTGTTGACGGGCTCGTTCCTTGCGTAATCGGTGCGGTGTGGATATTCCCTAAGTAGTTTAGTGTGTCGTGTGTGTCGAACTACATCATTGAATTTGATACTGTCCGACAGAAACTGCACTTTAAGCTTTCCACTTAGGACGTCAAAGGCAACGCAAGATATGATCAGTTTCCTCCTGCTAGACAACGGCATGAGATCAAGCACTTTGAGCCTGTCCAAGTAGTGCGGCAGGGTTTGGTAGTCATGGGGGTTGTGTAAATGTCTCAGGGCAAAAAGAAGAAATCTCTTTTGAATGAATTCGATCCTCCTACTGCTCACTTGGAATATAGGATCCCAGATAGGACACGCATAATCCAGGATTGGGCGGACTAGAGAACAGAAGAGTGTGTTTGTGACCCATACATTACCAAATTCTTTGGCTCTCCTCTTAATGAAACCAAGAAGTTTGTTGGCTCTGGCAGTTATATTATCGTAGTGCAGGTTGAAATTGAGTTTTTTGTCTAGGACGACGCCTAGATCTACGATATGATCAACCTGATTCAACATTATGCCATTGAGATAACAGTTATGGTTCTGTGTGTTTTTTAAGCGGGAGAAGGTAATTGCATGATATTTGCTGGTGTTAAGTTGCAGTTTGTTCATGGTGCACCAGTCGTGTAGGGCATTGAGCTTTGTCTGCAAGAAGGAAGCATCAGTTTGGGTCTCAATGACACTATAAATTTTGAGATCATCCGCGTAAAAGAGATGTGGAATATTTGCTAATTTATCGGAAAGATCGGAGATGAAAATATTGAAGAGAAGGGGGCCGAGATGGCTACCCTGAGGAACACCAGAGGTTACTTCGATCTCATTAGATAGAAATCCTTGGAATCTGATAACATCTGATAACCTGTGTTCTTCCGTTCAGATATGATTTTAACCATTCCAGGGCAGAACCTGATATACCAAACTTTAATAGTTTTGAGATTAGGATGGCGTAGTCCCCTCGATCGAAGGCCTTGCTGAAATCACTGTACACAGCATCCAATTGATGGCCGCTCTCCATATCGCATAGCAATTCGGAAATAAGGACCATAGGGTTAGAAGTTGTTGAACGTCCTTTCCGAAACCCATGTTGTTATTCGTTTAGGTATGGATCGATAAGAGGATCAATCCTGTCATAAACAAGTTTTTCAAAAAGCTTAGGAATTGATGATAAAATGGCAATGCCCCTATAGTTGTCTACCGAGTGCTTGTCACCGGATTTATAGATTGGTATTAGGTAGGATTTCTTCCACAGCTTGGGAAACTTTCCTAACGATAAAGATTTGTTGAAGATGAGATAAAGAGGAAATGCGATGTGTTGTGAGCAGCACTGCAGGGAAATAGGAGGGAGATTGTCGGGACCATTACCTTTTTTGATATCAAGATTGTTCAAGAATGTTAACGTAATCAAAGAATTTTTTAGGATCACTTATGATACTATCACCAACAGAATTAATATATGCAGAGTAGGCCTCGCGAGACCTGTTGGCCAGGCCAGTTGCCAGTTCAATTCATAAACACCATTAATTAATTAAATTATGAAATACTTTACTTACAGGTAGCAAAATATCAAGAAAATATCATTCTCTTTAATTCAGGAAAACTTGTGTTTGAAAATACTTATTTCTGGAAAATTTCGGGGGGGGGGGGGGGGTTCAACCCCTCTGACCCCCCCTCTGGGTACGGCATTGCGTGGGCCGAAACATTTCTCGGTCAACTCAGAAACCGTGTCCCGGCTCACCCCACGGTGCTGTTTTTTTAGACAAACGCGTGGTTATCACATTTTTTTGAGGTTATCACAGATTCCATGTGAACTCTAAAAGATAACATACTAACGAATACTTTTCATTACCTTACCTTTGTTTTAGTCTTAAAGACCATAAAATTAGGCTTCCTTAAACTCCGAGAAAATAAAACTTTGTGGAGTGTCGATTTTTATTAACAATCCTTACTAATAAAGTGATGCAGGTCCTGACCTTCAATTCTCATAAAATAATGTAGAGGGCCAATACAAACATAATTCACTAAGAATTACCAACATAAAAACATTAACAACAATTAAAAAAGCACTGTCCCGGTTCACCCAACCGTCCCGGCTCACATGTAGCAGTAATACGTGGACTAAAAACGTTAGCAGCTTATTACTATTTTTTGTAGGTTTGTGGATTTCCCTTGTTCCAGCTAACAAATAAATAGTATTGGGCGTTCATTTATTAAGGAGTTATAAAATACAAATATATTAATGAGATTTATTTATTTCATGAAAGAGTATTATAATGCTTAAATTACTTTATAAGGATACACTTCATTTTATAATATTTTTCACATTAATTCTAAATCCGCGCCTTAATAATCAGAATCTTCTATTACGCAGATTCCGTGGGTTTATATTTCACCATTCATTGAAATTTAACCTTACGTTACAGTTCACTGAAATCTCCAGATGTACTAATTGCGTAAGACTGTTCCACAGTTAAGTTGTATTTATAACAAAATTGCGTGATTGCAAAGAATAAAAAAGGAAATAGTCCAGTCAATGCACGGTTTCCCTAGCAATTCTACCAAACAGCACCAATTAGCACCAAAATTTGGCTGTAGGTTCTACTTAGCATCTACTTCAAAGTTGTAAATGTGCCGAGGGTTGCTGTTACCGTGGGGGTGGATTTATTTTATTAAAAATAAGTATGGCAATGGATAGATTGACTAATTCTAAGCAATTTTTGTTATATAAAGTTTTTACTGAAAGTCAATACTTTTCGACCTATTGGAAAAAACCCCCGTTTTCAGACGGCTTTTCATGAATACAGGTCGATTCGCACTATACGGAACGTCACGGAACGGCAACGGCACGTCAAAATATTCTTCAATGATGATGCTTTTTGTATTGAACTAATTTATCATTTAAGATGAAAATTTAATTGGAAAGGTTCAGCGATTTGAGGAGCTGTATGATTTGTCACAATTTTTTTTCTTTCGCGTCCAAAACTAATGCGATCCTTCCATCCATCCTATGGCGCTACAGCCTAGCCTTGGCTTCCTTCAAAAATCTAGCCTTGACCTCTTTTAAAGCATTTCTCCAAGTTTGACGGTCTCTGTTCCGGATGTTGAGCATTGATGTGACAGCCGTCACAGAGTCTATCCATCTTTCGTCTATCCAAATTTCTGATACCTTAAGCCATTTTGGGATACGATTATGCTCGATCCTGATTACGTGGCCAGCTAGTCTCAGCCTGTTCATTTTTATTAGAGCCCCCGCACACTACAGACTTTCCATCGGCCGATAGTTTAGTCGGGCTCTTAATCAGTATTAACATGTATGCAAGTGCGCATATTACAACGATTCAGAATCGGCCGATAAATAAGTTTGATGGGCTACCCGATTGCCTTCAAACTATAATGTCGGCCAACTATCGGCCAACTCCTTAATCAGTATGGAGCTCTTCCACGCGCGCACATTAGGCGATTGTTTAGTCGGCTAATTCGGCCGATAGTTTAGTTAGCTTCATATTTTTGCGTCGGATGGTTGTGGTTATTTTCATGATGGCAAGTTCATTGAAGCTGGTTATGCTCATTCGATAAAAGGCGAAAAATTTTTCGGGGTAATCTAGCAATTTGGAAAGCATCGTAGAAAATTTTCCATACAATAATCTATCACTGTAGATAGGATGCACCAAATACTCTCGGTTTCTCTTCCTGGTCCTTCTCCTCCGTTGTATGAAAGCAATAATAACTTTTCTGGATAATATTGCATTAACTCTCATTTTGCGACCGCTCTCTTCAAAAGCCTTTTACCAACTAGCAAATCATTCGCGAACAGTCGGCCGACCAGTCGGTCTAGTCTGCGCACTCACCACCAACCCGACGGTTTAGTTGGTCCAGTGTGCGCGCTTACAAGTCCACCCCGACCAAACTATCCTCCGATGGAAAGTCTGTAGTGTGCGGGGGCTCTTAAAGTTGAGAGTTGTGCGTTGTCAAAAATTTCATACAACTCGTTGTTGTATCTTCTTCGCCATATTCCATCCTCTCTGTTTGGGCTGAGAACTTTTTTCTCAAACCTGTTGACTCTTTCCTCTGTCCTGGGTCATATGTACAAATCTTGAGTGTTTGTTTTTGGACATAAAAGGCTCTATTAGCCAGAAGTATTCGTCTGGTTATTTCTTCGCTTCTTTCGTTTCTTTTTGTGATTGTAGACCCAAGGTAGACCGTTTTATCGAGTATTTCTAGGTTATGTTCGTCGGTGGTTATATTTTTCATATTATTTTTGAAGTTATACTTCTTTAGGTGCGTTTTGAAAAATATTATGAGAGTGAATTTTGAGGAATTCGCAACGCAACCCAACGAAGGATATGGGCGAAGGGGTGGAGGCAACGGAGGGCAAGCATTTCAACTTCCATTCTTCATGCGCACTGGGATTAACATTATTATTCACGGTATACAGAAAACGAAGGCAATGTAAAAGCGACGGCAGCTTCGAATACCGTAAAAATGAGCGCCTGGTGACGTCAGCCGTAATGCTGAAACAACAACAACAACAGCTTCGATTTTATATGGGAAGTGTCCACCACGTGACATCAGCACTAAAATACCGTATACGGTATACAGTCTTTTACATTACCTTGTTTCTGTATACCGTGACTACTAATGAACGTCAAGCTAGCGGCGGTTGCACTGAAAAGGGCCGTGACTTAAGTAATTAAGCTCAAAAACGCTGCCTGGAAAATTTTAATCCTATTTCCTTCAGAACCATGGAACTATCCTGAAATTTTTACACAATCTTCCTCACACATATACATAGATAAATAAAACAAATAATTTAAATGAGGGACATTAACTTTTTATTTAATAGAGTTGAGTTTTAACTTCGCCGCTTTTCAGTGCAACCGCCGCTAGCTTGACGTTCATGACTACTATGGGCATATGAAAACTCGTAGCCGATGTCGGTTCACGATGTCGATTGGTGAGGGGGCTTTTATTCTGAAGCTATGAAGGGAAATAAATTTCATATTCGAGTCATCAGCTAATAGTCCATTCAAAACAGGGGGGGGGGTGTTCCAAAATAACACCGTTAAGAAAATCGAACCCTACAGGTTTTTGGGGTCGCTGATCACGAAAATCGGGGTCCCGCGGTCCTAAAACATGGGCGTCACCCCTAAAAATGCAAAAAAAAACTTTTTAGGGGGTTTCCGCAATTATTTCAATAATAATGAAAACTAATGCGATGAATTACACTTTTTTTAATATTAATTTCCAAAGGTGGTTAATTTGTACTAAATTAAGGCGAACTTTATGATAGGGGTAGTCCTAAAGAAACTACCCCTAAATCGGCTAAAAATAAAAAAAAATTGTAAATTTTTTTTCTCAAGTTTTTGCTTCAAATTCGATTGTGGGTGTATGTACTTTCAAGCAAAAATTAATTATTTTCAACCCTTAAGGGGTTAAAACTACCCCTACTATATAGTCCATTCACAACGCGGGGGGGGGGTGTTCCAAAATAACACCGTTAAGAAAATCGAACCGTTAAGGTTTTTGGGGTCGCTGATCACGAAAATCGGGGTCCCGCGATCCTAAAACATGGGCGTCACCCCTAAAAATGCCAAAAACACCCCTTTTTAGGGGGACTACCCCTTATCATAAAGTTTTTTTAGTTTTAAATATCCAGATGTACCTCAACATCTCCCAGCTTTAGATCTAGTTTCTGAGAGATTAGTTTCACCACGTATTTCTTTCATGCAAAGCAGAAGATTGAGGCATGTGAATGGTCAATACGGTATTTATGGTCAAATAATTAACATGCCCGTTTCAGTTAATAATATGGTATGGAACATTGACGACGACTATTGTATAAAGGTAACATATTAAATGTAAGAAAATTCATCGGTCCAGCTACTTACATGGTATTGTTAATAAGCGTAATTAAAAGTTGTCTACAATTTTTGATATCCTCTCCGTTGTACACTATGTACGATATTAAAGTTGATGACTCATTTTTTAATAATGGCCAAATTCATGATGAAATTCAGCAAGATTATGTAAGTGAACATATTCCTATAGAAGAAAGTCTTACAGCACAACAGCAGACATTATTATGGAATGAAGAACAATATTTACGTATCGCACCTGCTGAAAGAAATGTACCAGAAAGTTTATTATTTCATGAACATGCAGAGGAACTTTCTTTTCCAGCAATTTATTTGGGCCAGTTTCGTAATTTTAGAGATAATGTTAAAGTCCAAAGTCGTTCATGATGGCTTCTAGTGAGATAAGAAGATCTGATCGTCGTGCAGTTACACCGTACAATTTATTGTATATGGCAATGAAAATTATGAGGATGCGAGTTCGCGACTCTCTCACAATTGCGTTCAAACACGTTGGTAAGGGTACCAAAATTACAAGAAAACAAATTAAATATGAACAGTACGTTCACAATTGCATTGAAACCAATCTTGCTTTTCTAAGAGCAATTCCAAATTCAACATGGTATTGGATGGATCGCAAAAAAGATCTTTTTACCATGATCAGACAGTTTGGAAAACCTACTGTATTTCTTACTGTCAGTGCCAACGAAATTGGATGAAACAGTCTACTCCAAAAGCTCTATAAATTCAAACACAACGGTGAAACTATTTCAGAAGAATTTGCTGAACTTTTGCAATATATGGAAAAAACAACACTCGTTAACGAGGATGCAGTAACTTGTGCTAAACATTTTAACAAATTGGTCAATGTATTGATAAATATTTTAAAATCACCAAAACTCATCCCATTTGGAAAATATTACGTTGTTTATTATATTAAACGAATTGAGTTCCAGCATCGTGGTAGTCCACATGCACACATGCTATTGTGGCTGGCTAATTCTCCGTTGCAAGCACTTGATAGGAATAGATTGGATGCCATTACATTAATTGATAACTTAATATCTGTTTCATCACAAGAAGCATCAGGTAATATTAAATTACAAACTCATAAGCACACATTTACGTTCTATAAAAAAATAGTGGCGAATCAACCTCAGCATTGCAGATTTGAAGCATCTTTTATGCCTAGCCGATCAACTACAATATTATCACCTATGCAGAAAGAGGAGCCTAATTTCAAAAATAATTATGGTAAACGCTACAAGGAGATCAGGATTAATCTCGAAAGGAATGAAAAGAACAATATCAGTTCAGACGACGATTATTATAATATACTTCGAGCTGGGATTAAGAGGCCACGAGTTTTTGTCAAACGTCAACCATGTGAAAAATGGCATAATCCGTTTAATCCTTCTATATTGGATATTGTTCAATCGAATACGGATATTCAGTTCATCACTGAAGAGTATTCATGCGCTAATAATGTGGCAGAGTATGTTAATAAAACTAACCGAGGTGTTAGTCATCTTCAGCGGTTGATTATTGAAATTATGGATGAACATCCAGATTTTGATGTTGTTGAAATTACGAGGAAAATAGGTACATGCTTTCACAACTTTGGCGAGTCTGGTCTGGTTGCTCTAGATATATCAAAGGCTTTTGACAGAGTATGGCACCCAGCTCTGTTGAATAAACTCCAAGTTATTGGTATACACTTAGTTCTAAGGAACTGGATTAAGAGCTTACTTTCAGGCCGTTCAATTAAGCTAGTATTGGACGGCGTCGAATCCAACCCACATGCCATTTCAGCCGGAGTTCCCCAGGGGTCAATTCTCTCACCCGCACTTTTTCTAATCTTCATTAATGATCTGCTCTCAATCCCCTCCAACCCACTTCACTGCTTCGCTGATGACGGTACTCTGAATTTCCTTCGACAATATAAGACAAGCACGTGCCAGACCTGGTCTTTACCACCGTCAACTGATGTCGACTTCGATCAACCAGGATATCGAATCGATTCTTCATTGGGGCGAAATGAACCGCATCGAATTCAATGCCACAAAAACGAAGTATTGTCTGATCTCCAATAAAAATTGTACCGACCTTCCTTCTATCTCAGAGGATAAAGAGAATCTAACGGCTGACTCAACTCTTAACATCCTAGGGGTAACTTTAACGGAGCATCTGCGATGGAATGATCACATATTTCAAATCGCCAAACAAGCCAGCCAATGCCTTGGATTTCTCAAGAGATGCAAGTTCCTCCTCCAGCCAGCCGCATTGGCTACCGACCCCCACACCATCTCCGCAGGTGTTCCCCAGGGCTCAATTCTATCACCAGCTCTCTTCCTAATTTTTATAAACGACCTGCTCTCAATCCCTTCCAACCCACTTCACTGCTTTGCCGACGACAGTACACTACGGTACTCCTATGGCTTCGATACTGTAGGACAAGCACGCGCCAGACCTTGTCTGCATTATCGCAATCTCATGTCCATCTCAATCAACAGGGACATCGAACGAATTCTTGAATGGGGCCGCAAGAACCGTGTCGAATTCAATGCATCCAAAACGAAGTACTGTCTCATCTCTAATAAAACCTACACCGACCCTCCTTCTATTTCAGTGGACAATAAAAACCTAACGGCAGAACCGTCTTTAAACATCCTAGGCATAACACTATCCGATGATCTGCGGTGGAATAACCACATATTCCAAATCGCTAAACAAGCATCTCAATGCCTGGGATTCCTGAAAAGATTCAAATTCCTCCTTCAGCCGTCGGCCAGGGCTACAATATACAAGTCCTACATTCGTCCCCGCCTCGAATACAACTCGCATATTTGGGCTGGGGCCCCGAGAACCACCTTAGCCTGGCTGGACAAGGTGCAAAGTCGCGCTCTCAAACTTATTGGCGATAGCGCCATTTGCTCCTCAATTGACTCATTAAGCCACCGTAGGAATGTAGCAGCCCTTACAAAATTTTACCGATTTTACCACAACGATTGCTCTTCTGAAATAAGTAACCTCATGCCTCCACGGCAACTTTTCTCCCGCAACACTAGACTTGCCCGCTCGGCTCACCCTTATAGTCTACAGCCCTTATGTTCGCGCACACTCCGATTTAGAAATTCGTTTATAACAAGAA
Source organism: Thereva unica (assembly GCA_949987705.1). NCBI lineage: Eukaryota > Metazoa > Arthropoda > Insecta > Diptera > Therevidae > Thereva > Thereva unica. Next base: position 87,448,696 of record OX465283.1, on the reverse strand, counting down.
CAACACGACTGTGGAACAACTTACCTCAGTCAATATTCCCGAACTCATACAACACCCAAGAGTTCAAGCGCAAGGTTCACCACCATCTCCTCCAACACCCACCCGACTCCCCCTAATCTATCCTATCTCTCTCTCTATCCTTCGAGCTAAGCTTACTACTAGACATTGCACCATGACGTGTACGACATGACGGACTAGTAGTACAAAGGATGACACCTAAGCTTAGACTATCACATAAAAAAAAAAAAATATATACAAATCCTACATTCAGCCGCGCTTCGAATACAACTCGTATATCTGGGCAGGCGCCCCAAAATGGCATGTTCGAACCCGTTAATCGCATGCTTATAAATACAAACAACAATAGGAGTGTGTTTAGCTTGCAAACCAGTGAAGTTGTCCTTAAAAGGACCCTTCTCAATGTGGCGTGACTCTCTGCGTGCTCCACTCCCTTTTTAGTTTTGCATGCTCCTCTGTTTAATGTTTTTGATCTTTTATGTTTTTAATATTTTATGTTTGCATGTCTCAGCTGAGCCACGGCAGTGGTAAATATTTCTCAGCCCTGCTGGGAAGTGCGCCTTCCGTCTTAGAAGGGAAACTCTATATATGTATATATATATATGTGTATGTATATATAGATTTTCATGCTTAGCTGTAAAGTGCGCCTTCTGTGCTAGAAGGGTTAACTCTAGAATAAAAACCACCTTGGCTTGTCTCGACAAGGTGCAAAATCGTGCCCTCAAACTCATTGGTGATGGCCCCTTTCGCGCCTCCATAGACACCTTAAGCCACCGTAGGAATGTAGCAGCCCTCTCCATACTTTATCGCTATTACCATGGCGACTGTTCCACTGCCTGAACGGCAATACTTCTCCCGCAACACAAGACTAGCCCGCTAGGCTCACCCTCATACCCTACAGCCCCCCCCCCCCCCGTTCACGCACAATACGGTTTAGAAGTTCGTTTATGAATAGAACAACTCGACTGTGGAATAATCTCCCGCAGTCAGTATTTCCGAACTCGTACAACACCTTAGAGTTCAAACGTGAGGTTCATCGTCATTTTCTTCTACACCCTCCTGACCCCCTTTAACCTTTCCTATTCTCCTCTATTCTTCAAACCAAGCTTACTACTAGACATTGCACCATGAACTGAACGACATGACGGACTGGTAGTACAAAGGGTTACACCTAAGCTTGGTTTTTTCATATAAAAAAAATAGTGTCGAAATAACAAGTCAAGAGGCGGCTTGGTATCTCCTACGAGAACCGATGTCTAAGTGTTCCACTGTTGTCACCACAATCCCCACTATGTGGCCAGTTGATCGTCAAAGAATAAGAAAAACTCAAAAAGAATTAGACGCGATAGGGATTGGAGAATATTTGACTAACATTTGGAAGGAAAATTGGTTTGACAAATACGAACACGGACAGCGAGATCTGGAAAATATTACACTTGCCCAGTTCGTTACTAATTACACCATTAAAAAGGAGAGTACCTACGCAAAAATAAAATTGCCTCGTATTATCCGATACCGAAATTAAGATATGGGGCAAGACTTAAATGAATATAAACGTGAAATGGTTATGTAACACGTTTCGAAACGAAGATGGAGAAATACTCGCTGAAATGAAATTTATTGAAATATATAATAAAAATGAAAATATAATTTTAAATAGACGGAATGAATTTGAATCTAACTTAGATATCCAAAAAACCATTGAAATTTGTAAAAATTTATGTCGAGCAGCTAGTTTGGATGACGAAACTGAAGTTCGAGAGGTTGCAAACATATCTGAATTTAATCCATTTCAAAATTTAAATGACAATCCTATTTCCGAAATGAATAATGATCTTCGCTTGGCTGTACTTAATAACTCGGTTCTATTGCTAAAAGACGAGACAATTTAATGCCTAATACAGAGTTTAACGAGTTGATGAGAATGGCAAACGATAAACAAACAGAACTCTTGCTGCACGTCATTTCGAATCTTCTAACTCCAAACCGTAGTCCATTTCAAATATTTTTTACGGGTCCAGCTGGATGTGGAAAAACTTTTGTGATAAAGCGTATCATGGAAATCTATAGCATATACACTGAAAATGATGGATGCTGTAACTCGTACATCACGTGTGCTTCGACAGGGAAAGCCGCAGTTGCTACTGATGGAACTACTGTACATACTGCCTTAAAATATGTTTGTCAAGATTGCTTCCATTAAACACTGAGGTATCACATCAATATAGAGCACTATTCAGATATGTGAAAGTGTTAATTATTGATGAAATTAGTATGATTAGTGCTGAATTACTTACTCAGATCGACTCACGATTAAAGCAGATTATGGGAGATTTTAAAGCTAACTTTGGTGGTATCGATGTTATTTTGATTGGAGATCTACGCCAGTTGCCGCCAGTTCGAGCTACTCCAATTTACAAGCAGCAGAAACAGAGAATTGTTGGAGCTATTTTGTGGCGAGGACTCAAATGTTATGAGCTGGATCAAGTTATGAGGCAAGCAAACCAACAGTTCTCTTCGATATTGACCAAAATTGGAGACGGTCAACAACTCGAAGATTGTGAACTAATTTTATTGGAATCGCGATTCTTAACAAAAGAAGGAGCAGAAATAAAGTGTCCACATGGTATCAGATTATACAACACAAATGAAGCAGTCACACGATATAATAACTGAATTTTAAGTGCTGCACAAGATAAAACGGTTTCAGTTGCGAAAGACGTATTTATTGGTTGTAACTTCGTTAGAACAGACAAATTTTGTACGCCAAAAATTACACAAAATGTCCCTCATTGATACTGCAGGCTTGCCTTATGAAACTGTATTATTGTGCCGAATGTATTTTACATGATTACAACAAACGTCGATGTGTCAGATGGCTTAGCAAATGGCGCTGTTGGTAAATTAGTTCATATTGAACTTAATGATAACGGAGAAGTAAGCGTTGTGTGGCTTGTTTTCCCAGATTCACTAAAGATAGGCCAACAAATAAAGAGAAAAGTCGCGGGACATGTAGCTGCTATTCAAGTTAGTAAGACTGCTGTGCCGATAGGTAGAAGATCGGCAACTATTCCACTTAACAACAACAAATCGATAAATGTTAAGCGATCGCATATACCTTTAGTTTGTGCTTGTGCAACTACTATTCATAAATCTCAAGGAAGCACATACCCTGAAATCGTTTATGAATATGATAAAAAACATCAACTGGCATTAGTATGTCGCTTTGACGTGGGTGACTAGTCTTCAAGGTTTGAACGTTACAACAAAAGACAATGAAAAAACTTTCTATCATGTCCGCAGACCATCCACAGCTATAAATAGTCCTCAAGATGAATTCCTTAGACTCTCGCGTAATCGCTTAGAGACTATTAGCAAAGATATATTCAATTTTATTAATCAAAGGAAAGGATTGACAACATTTAGTTTTAATTGTCAAAGTCTTCGTGCTCACCTTTTAGATCTCACCGACCCAATTATACAAAACTCGAATATTTTACTCTTAAATGAAACTTGGTTACCCAATGAAGAGTTAGTCACCGTACCAAATTTCAATTGTATAATTCAATATACCCGATCAAACGTTCGAGCTGGAGGAGTTGCCATATATCAAAATGTACACGACACTAATAACATCATTACGCCACGCATTGATACATATAACAATGAAACAGTCTGAATTTACTAGTTCAGCAGTTTCACTAGTTCAGTTTGTTTAGCTGAATGCAGAACGGAAGATGGCAACAAAATTGTTTTGATAGCAGTTTACATCACTCCAAATCAAAAGTTAGACGATATCATTTATTTCTTGAACCAATGGCCTTACGCGAAAGACGGAGGAGGATTTCTTGGCAGAAGAGAACAAAAGTTACCAATTCTTCTAAGTGGAGACTTCAACATTAATTTTGCACGAGAAGACTCGGATCCACTTATTAACTTTCTCCAAGAGCATGTAAATCTCACCATGAATAATAATTATTATCCATTGGATTCAACAACACGACATGGCACCACCATTGATGCATTGATAACACGATACTTTAACGCCGTTAGTACAAAACTTTTCGTATCATATTTTAGTTACCATAAAACGCTCATAACTCCAGTCAGTCAACGTCCAGTCACCACCAGATGAAGCTAGGGAAGTGAACATGATTTAGAAGAAATGTTTAATTCAGTAGTGGCAAAGGATATGGAATATGTCTACTCAAGGTCGATGGACCCACAGGCTCATACTAAACGTGGAGGGATAGGTCACGAGACCTTGTACAGTTTTTAAGCGCTCATTGGTACTACAGGATATACCTTCATCGGTTAAGGCAAGATGAATCTTCGTTGTGCCCAGCATGCCGAGATATGATACAGGACGCAGTGTATGCCCTTTAGGAATGCCTTAAATTAGTCAAGTAAACGACTGCATAGAACGTCATAAAAACTATGTTGTTCAGATCACGCATTTATTTCTTCAGATCACGCATTTATTTTTAAGTCCATCAAAACCTAAATTTTCCAAAAATATTCAAATTCAAGTAATACAATTTTTTTACCACAAAACAACTTAGCTTCATTACAGTAAAAATTTATTTTCTTGTTAACGTAGCATTTTTACCACAATACTCTTATCAGTCAGACAGATCATATTACATTAGAACGTAAGAATTTAATTGTTGAATATGCATTTAAGTTTTCTTTAAAGGAAAATATTTTTTGTTGTAAATATTAAATTAGAGAAAAAAAAAATGTTAGCCAGGTAGTATATAAGTCGAATTTTAAATGAATAAAGCCCAGTTGACTTTCAACTTGAATAAAGCGTTTTTGGTGTATCACCTAAGACATTTTTTTCCCTTCTCGTGCACTAGTAGTGAACTAGGGCACTATTCTACAGCGCATAGGTTTTGTACCTAGGCGAAAAACCCCAAACAAAAGCGCATAGGTTTGTACCTAGGCGCATTTCCACCATCAACCAAGCGGGGAGAAAAAAGCTTCCCTCGCTATACAAAAACATCTGGTGACCCCGACGTGATTTAGCAGGGGCTAATATCACGATCCACGCAAAATCACAGTCGCTGGAAGCATCGTTAAGGTCACAGCGGACACCTATCCAACACACATACCAGAAGCATAAATTTTATATCCAGCTGATCATCGCTTTGAAGTCATGGAACCACTGGCAGAATCACAAGGCAAGGTTGGGGGAGAGATCGAGCAGCTTATATCCAACTACAGGAAGACTCCAACCGAGCGCAGAACACTGAAATACTGCCAAGACAAACTGCAATGTTTGCAGGCTGCTTGGGAGACATTTCAGCAAACAGATAGCGCGATCAGGAAACTAGAAGACGTACCATTGAGCCATGCATATTTCAAGAGGGAATATTTCGACGCCATAAAGAAGTTATACCACAAATACTTTGAGATTATCGGTGCCAACATAACCGAGCTCAAAGATGCAGCATCGTCACAACCCCCAGGGCCCATGTTGGACTTGCAATTGGACGACGAGGAAAACGACCATGAAGCTGAAGAAGGTGCTAAGGCATATCAACCATCTAAGGGGGCCATCAAGAAGTTAATCAAAACAGGTCAACCGGCTGCTAATCATACAGCAGCTCCCGAGAATAATACAGAGAATAATGACCAAATTGTGAAGCTGATAAGGAGGCAAGGAGCGATCATGCAGTCACTTGATCGGCTCCTGACACAAACACTTGCGGACAGACAAGTGCAACCCAAGCAGTACTCGGAGCTACAATTAAAATCAATTGACGGCTATTGGGCTCAGGTTGAGCAGTACCACCAAACTATTTGCGAACTAAGCGATGACCCACAGGCAGTCGGCTATAATATGGAGGCATACCTTCAATTGGAGCAGTTGGTCCAAGCAGGAATATTGCACTTAACACAAAAATTGGAAGTGCAGGATGTACCTCAGCAAGTTACCACGCAGCAATACTCCACTTCAATTAACCAGCCAAGCATGATGCAGCTTCCCAAGATCAGCATCCCGAAATTCGACGGCGATTACCTAAAATGGCGCCAATTTCATGACCTTTTCAACCAAATGGTAAATAACCAGCAGATGGGAGGATGCCAAAAGCTTTGGTACCTTAAGACCAATTTATCTGGGGAAGCAGAGCGTCTCATAAGACATTTTACCATAACCGACGAGAACTACGAGGCTGCATGGGATATGCTAAGAGATCGATACAACAACACCAGATTACTTGTGACCGCACTTCTAAATAAGCTTCTGGCACAGCCGGTGCTCTCTACAGAAAGCGCGGCTGGGATAAAATCCTTACATGATGTAACTCAAGAATGCCTGCTAGGCCTTCAAAATTTAAACATATCTACTAATGATTGGGATCCATTATTAGTGCATCTTTTAATCAAAAAGCTCGATAGAAATACTCATAGCCTATACGAGCAGTCATTAAAGGAACCCAGGAATCTTCAGCCAGTAAAGGAACTACTGGAGTTCTTAGAGACGAGGTTTCAATCACTGGAGGCTTTAGGTAACAAAGGCAGACACCATGAGGCACACCAAGTGCGGCAGTCGACAGTTAAGGCGCTATCATCAACTTCCAGTGTACCACATAGTTGCAGCATATGCAAGGCCAGCCACCCGTTATATTTCTGCAAGGAGTTCCTCCAATTATCTCCGAACAACAGACTCAATTTAGTAAGAAGAAACAAACTTTGCGTTAATTGCCTCAAACCTGGGCATGCAGCAGCTGTTTGTAGCCTAAGGAGTTGCAAGAAATGCAACAGCAAACACAATTCACTTCTTCATATAGATAGAAACACCAATAGTGTGCCAGCAGTAAAGGATATACCAGTAAACCAATCAACTACTCCAGAGGCAGCAGCTAAGCCAGAAAACAAGACAGACAATTATTTCACTCTTGCTACACAAAACAATATGAGAGGAAGACGTTATGTACTATTAGGCACCGCCATGATAAATATCAGCAACGGCAAGGGCCTAACAATATCCTGCAGAGCTATACTAGATTCCGGCTCCCAGGTGAACGTTATTACCGAAAGAGTTTGTAAAAAACTTGGATTAACTCATCGACCGGCAGATACAATTATCGAAGGCATTTGGGAAATGAAGCAGAGAGCCCAAAAAAGAGTAAACGTACTGATGCAATCAACAACCTCAGGGTTCTCAAGACGTTTAGAGGCATTAGTGGTACCACAAATTATAGCTCCTCAACCAGCCGAGGAGATAGACACCAGCTTATGGGACATTCCAAAGAACATACCTCTTGCAGATTCTACATTCAACCATCGTGCAGCAATTGACGTATTGGTCGGAGCAGAATTCTACCATGAACTTTTATCTGTCGGCCAAATCAATTTAGGCAAAGGATTGCCAGTACTACAAAATTCTGTCTTAGGATGGATCGTCGCAGGAAGGATAGATGGAATGACACAACCCAAATCATTTTGCGGAATTGGAGGCAATCATGATATCAACAGCACCATAGAACGATTCTGGAAACTGGAAGAAGTTGACACTTCTCACGCCGCTTTGACACCTGCCGAAAAACGCTGCGAAGAGCACTTCATCCAGACCGTTAGAAGAAGCTCCGAAGGTCGCTTCATAGTAAAGTTACCCTTTAACCAAGATCCAGCGCAGCTGGGTGAATCGATCGACATTGCACTTAGAAGATTCACTTCACTTGAGAAGAAGTTAACCCGACATGAAGACCTTAAATTGGAATATACGAAGTTCTTGGATGAATACTCTCAACTAGGGCACATGCAAGAAGTGCCTATTAGATCAATCCGTCACCCATACTACTTTCTCCCACACCATTGTGTCTTGAAGCCAGAAAGTAGCACCACCAAACTCAGGGTAGTGTTTGACGCATCGTGTAAAACATCAACCAATTTATCATTAAACGATGTTTTAGCAACAGGACCTACCATCCAGTCGGAACTCTTCTCCATATTGTTACGGTTCCGACTACCCAGGTTTGTCTTCACGGCAGATGTAGAAAAAATGTTCCGGCAAATCGAAGTGGCTGAGGAGGATCGCAAATACCAACTAATAGCCTGGAGAAAAGATCCTAGCCATTCTATGAAATTCTACCAGCTCAACACTGTTACTTATGGCACAACATCAGCACCATATTTGGCAACGAAGTGTTTACAAAGACTAGGCCAAGATAACGCGAATAGATTTCCTTTGGGCTCCAAGGCCATACAGAACGACTTCTATGTAGATGACTTGATGACCGGAGCCGACAGCTTATCAATGGCACTCGCCATCCAGGAGGAAGCAATAAAGGTGTTACAACAAGGACAATTTAAACTAAGGAAGTGGTGCGCGAATCACCCACAATTACTAATGGGTATACCATCCAACGATACAGAAGTCCAAATAAACTTCAAGGATGGATCATCTGAGGAACAAGTCAAGACGTTGGGCTTAACATGGATGCCTAAATCAGACTCTTTCCGTATAAAGGCAACATGGAACGAAAACGACAATGTCACCAAGAGAATAGTGGCCTCTAACATTGCACACTTATTTGACCCCTTGGGCATAATGGGACCTGTTGTGATTATCGCCAAGTTATTCTTACAACGATTATGGGAATTGAAACTAGACTGGGACGCCGCCATACCTCAAGAGATGCACACCCGATGGATCAGATTCAGAGAAGGTATGAGGAGCCTGAATAACATCAAATTCCCACGACACATATTCAGTCAACAAGTTCCTGCCACAATCCAAATGCATGTATTCGCCGACGCATCGGAACGAGCTTACGGTGCAGCAGTTTATCTCAGATCCACATTTGGCACCAACTGTATAAGAGTAGCACTTCTATGTGCTAAATCGAGAGTAGCTCCTGTCAAGAAGATAACTCTTCCTCGTCTTGAGTTGTGTGCTGCGAAACTTGCCTCCGAACTAGCCAAACGAGTTAAGGAGGATTTAAAATTACAAAACTGCAAGACATTCTACTGGACTGATTCTGAAATTGTCCTCAACTGGTTGAACTCTGCGTCATCATCCTTCCAGAGCTTTGTTGCTAATAGGATAGCAGCAATCCAGGAGTTATCTGAAGCCAATCAATGGCGACATGTAGCCTCAAAGCAGAATCCGGCTGATGTATTATCCAGAGGTCTTGCTCCCGAGAAATTAGAAGGCCACGCGTTATGGTTCCACGGACCACCGTTCCTGCATGGGAAGGAATCCATTTGGCCGGCACAATATGTTCCTGCAGCGAGCGATTTGGAGAAGAAAAAAACAAAGATTACAATCCCAGTAAGCATGGTTGCAGGACTGGTTACCAAAACCATCAACCATCGTAATTCCTTTAGCCATATGCAGAGGGTTACGGCTTACGTTCTTAGATTTGTAAAGAACTGTAAGTGCAAAACAGAAACAGATAGAAGCAAGGGGCAGTTAACTGTAAATGAGCTAGAAGAAGCGCTAATTGTCCTTATTAAGGAAACGCAAGCTGAAACATTCAAGGAGGAGCTTCAGCAATTGAAAAAGTCAGCCATCGTACACAACGCAAGTCCCATCAGCAGCCTCAGCCCATTTATTGATGAGAATGGGATTATACGAGTAGGAGGAAGACTCGAGGAAGCCAACCTACCTTACGACACAAAGCATCCAATGCTATTACCTTACGCACATAGCACCACAAAGATGCTGATGGAACATTTACACCATAAAAATTCACATGCAGGCGCCCAGAACTTACTTGCAATAACACGAGAGAGGTTTTGGCCTTTAAAGGGTAAAACAACTGCAAGATCAACAGTCCAAAACTGCTTGCGATGTTCACGAGCTAAACCAAAATTACTTGCACAGTTTATGGGAAATTTGCCACAAACGCGAGTACAACCCGCAAGACCATTTGTAAACGCTGGCGTGGACTTCTGTGGTCCGTTCTGGATCCACTACAAATTAAGAGGGAAGCGTCCGCATAAATGTTACGTAGCAGTGTTTTGTTGTTTCGCCACCAAAGCTACGCATCTTGAGGTCGTTAGCGATCTAACAACGGCAGCTTTTATCGCCGCCCTCCGAAGATTTACCAGTAGACGCGGTAATTGTCGCAATCTATATTGCGACAATGCCACAAATTTCGTAGGAGCAAAAAATCAACTAACGGAGTTACGAGATTCGGTGTATTCCAAGGACTCAGAAGAAAAAATTACCACATTCTGTACAGGAAATGGCATAGATTTTCATTTTATTCCTCCAAGATCACCACATTTTGGCGGATTGTGGGAGGCAGCGGTGAAGTCAGCAAAACATCTGTTAATAAGAACAGTATCAACGGCATCCCTTACATACGAGGAATTAGAGACAGTGATAGTGGAGATTGAGGGGATTCTAAACTCTAGACCACTAACCGTACTCTCGGAAAATCCAGACGATCTTTCGGCTCTTACTCCCGGTCACTTCCTCATAGGTGAACCGTTGACAAGTGTTATTGATCCTCAGGCCGAACAAACCAAAGTCACTCTGCTACAACGATGGAAGCTAGTAACCCACCTAAAGACACAATTCTGGCATCGGTGGACTAGAGAATACCTTCATGAACTACAACACAGGTATAAATGGAAAAATCGATGCCAAAACGTCCAACCAGGCACCATGGTTGTGCTCCAAGAAGATAACCTTCCAGTATTAAGCTGGCAACTAGGAAGAATCCTAAAAACCATTAAGGGCCAAGATGGTTTAGTTAGAGTCGCAGACGTAAAGACCGCATCCGGTGTCTTAAGACGCCCAATACATAGACTGGCACCATTGCCAATACCGTCTGAAGTGGACACAGTGACCGTTTCAGATTTGAAGACGGACCAGGAAGACTCATCCCCAATTGGATCAATGAATTCCCGAGCTATTATGGCAGACATTCAGCCAGAACCTATCGCATCTGGTTCTGCTCCACAACATCAGCTAGAACCTCTGGCGAGCGTCTCAGAACATCCATCATCACGACCGAAACGCCGACGGGTTTCAAGGACTGCTCTAACCTTATCATTGTTAGCTTGCTTGATCTTTCCTGTAATGGGCTCCACAAGTCCTGTGGCCATAACTCCATTTGAGAACCAGCCTGGAATTTACTTTGAGGGTATGGGGCCAACCCACTTAATATCACATGAGTGGAACTTAGTCATCTATTATAATATGACGAGTTATTGGCGAGAGTATCATAATATCGGTTACGGGATCGAAAGACTAAAGCACATATGCAGTAGAATGACAGACCAATCACAATGCAATTCTACAAACTTTCAATTCAGAACTGTTTTGCAAGGCTTAAAGGATACAAATGAACTGCTTCAATCTCCAACAAATTCAAGGCAGAAAAGAGCTCCACTCGATATTGTTGGGAATATTGCACACTCCTTATTTGGGGTGCTCGACTCCAGCTACGCAGAGGAAATGTCCGAGGTTATAAACAAGGTAGAAGGAAACCAGAAATATCTTCTAGACCTCATCAAAAACCAAACCACGCTGATTGATTCAACGACGAACATAGTTCGAAGATCATACGACGACATCAACCAACAGTTCGAGGAATTCAATCGCTATGTTAACCGCTCCCTCAATACCATTGAGGAAGAATTGAAAGAGCAGCAATTAAAGGAATGGTTGAGCTCAGCCTCTCTTAGTCTGATCCTGATGATATCCAACTACCAAAGAATGCAGAATAGCTTATTGGACCTAATTATCGACACTCACCACGGTAAGATCAACCCTCAATTATTGACACCAAGGCAGCTACAAGAGCAGATAACCATTATCAAGGAGCACTTACCTTCAACAGTTCGTCTACCAGGAAGTCAGAACAACTTATTGCAAGTATACAACCTGATGACAGTACAGGGTCGTTTGGTTAAGGATCACATCATATTCCGAGCGCGACTACCACTATTCACATATGAACAGTATGAATTGCTGCGCATTATTCCATTACCAATTGTAGCTAATGGAAGCTACATAACTATAGAACCCTCAACAAACTACCTCATTATCAACTTACATCGAGATCAATATTACCCGCTATCCGATCAAGAGCTTGCAAGATGCACAAAAATTGATTATTCCAGCTACATGTGTCAACAGCATCATCCTATCTACAGAAAAGCGTCCAACGTTAGTATATGCGAAGTGGAATTCTTAATGCATTCTTCAACGCCTCCAAGTTGTAAATTGGTCCGATCACAGAATCCTCCCAGGTGGATACAACTATTAAATCCAAATAATTGGATTTACAATATGAAGGAATCTACCACCATAAACCTCGTATGTGGAAGCGCGGTCTCACAGCAATTACTGAAGGGGCAAGGAATGCTCACGCTACAACCTGGATGCACCATCAAGGACACGGGAACAACAATACAGTCTCACAATCTCTACCCAAGTACCATCAGAACAGCATTCCTGCCGTCACAGAACCTCACGGATATCATCCCATTTTCACAATTAGAAGAACTACTTCAACCGCCCAGAAACCAGCAAACCCTAGAAGAAGACTTCACTAAATTAAAAGAAGACATCAAACAACTTCAAACCGAGGAAGCTAATGGCCTTCAGACGACACCGCATCATGTCCATTATTTTAGTTTAGGGTACTTGACAGTCTTTAGTACCTTAGCTGCAATAGGCTATATAACCTATAAATATGTCAAGAAAAGGCGTCAGAAAAAACCGCGCATCCCAATACCTCTTCCGAGAAGAAGACATTCCTTAGACATCAACACATCCGACTTTAACATCAACCCAACGCTAGCAGACGATACACCAGTCTAGTTGAATCACAGATGATTCAACGCGGGGGAGGATGTTCAGATCACGCATTTATTTCTTCAGATCACGCATTTATTTTTAAGTCCATCAAAACCTAAATTTTCCAAAAATATTCAAATTCAAGTAATACAATTTTTTTACCACAAAACAACTTAGCTTCATTACAGTAAAAATTTATTTTCTTGTTAACGTAGCATTTTTACCACAATACTCTTATCAGTCAGACAGATCATATTACATTAGAACGTAAGAATTTAATTGTTGAATATGCATTTAAGTTTTCTTTAAAGGAAAATATTTTTTGTTGTAAATATTAAATTAGAGAAAAAAAAAATGTTAGCCAGGTAGTATATAAGTCGAATTTTAAATGAATAAAGCCCAGTTGACTTTCAACTTGAATAAAGCGTTTTTGGTGTATCACCTAAGACATTTTTTTCCCTTCTCGTGCACTAGTAGTGAACTAGGGCACTATTCTACAGCGCATAGGTTTTGTACCTAGGCGAAAAACCCCAAACAAAAGCGCATAGGTTTGTACCTAGGCGCATTTCCACCATCAACCAAGCGGGGAGAAAAAAGCTTCCCTCGCTATACAAAAACATATGTGGTAAGATCGGTTGATGCATGGAAGAAAGTGGAAGAGGCGGTAAATATTCTCCTTCAGAAGCTACAGCAGGAAGAAGCCAAAAGGAAAATAGTAAGGCTCGGAAATACCAAGAGTATAGAGTTTCACGAGATGCAGCACTGTCGCATGTGAGACAAGACAACACCCGAGACAACAGCTTCAGCTTCAGCCTCATGGCGAGAGTAGCGCGACAGTAAACAATTCCCAGTCTCGCCGAGACAACACTATCGAATGCGAGACTGTCGCGCTCTCGCTCGATCCCGCGGGATTTCCCAGTCCCGGATCGTTGCGGGATTTCTCGATTCTATAGAAAGTAGAGTTTTATTTTTTCGTCGGTAATATATCGTCGCTTATCCAGAATAGTGGTACAACTCAAAAATTTCCAATTTCGAGTTTATTTTAAGAATGTATAGCTAAATATGCATATTTTTATGTAGCAAAAATCCATATTAATACTTCTAAAAATGACCGCTGGAAACCCGCTGGAATCCAAGATCATAACATGGGCTTGTATGAAACTAAAAACTTTCAAATGGCTCCCCTGTAAAATTCATTGTTTTTGAGTTGTGACACTATTCTGGATAAGCGACGATATGTATTCATGAGCTGGACAACTCCAGTCTTCCAGAGTTTAAAGGTGCCAGTAAATCCCCAACACGCCGGCGAGAGCGCGAGTGCACCCTTCTAAACATCCCATTATCCCATTGCCTCATCGAGAAAAGCGTCCCTAATCTAGTGACACTACTCTCGCGGAGACATTGGGTGGTGTGAATAAAAACTAATTGAACACTCTGAGTGGATTCTCTTGAGAAGGATATCTCGCCCAGAGTGAACTCTAATTAGGAGGGAATAAAAATTCTCTTAAATGCTAATTTTATGTTAAATTTTTTTTGCATTTAATTTTTTTTAGCATCTACGAAAAGAAATTCTGAAATTCAATGTATTTTTTATTCTGTTTAGATTTAAGGGTGGGATTAAAATAAATTTCCTAAATTTTTTAATAATATTTCAACAATTTTTAAATCTTTTTTCATATTCAACTTTAATTCTACCCCCTAATAGCCTTATGACACTGGCTTTATCGTAGGCTGAAAATGCTGCCTTGGCTAGGCTGAAAATGACGAAATCTGTTATACTGTGGGACAGAGATAGCATGTGAGAGTAAGAACGATTATCTGATTATTATAACAGATAGTTGTTATGGGGAGAAGAAATCCGTTGGAAATATTTGAAATATTCAAATTTATTATGATTAAAATTAATTTAATTTAAATTTATTGTATTTAATATTAAACATGGTCAACATCAGGTAAATTAAAATTCTTTGTTCTCTTCCTTTCAATTTGCTACTTCCTCATTAAAAAATCTTGTTTGACCTGAGTCCTCCAGAGTAAAACAATAGCTTCAAATATTTTCAAAAATACTTCAACAACTATATATGTATAAAAAAATAAAAAAAAATATTTTTTCTTTTAGACTCCCCCAATTCGCAACACGCACCCGCCCGTTATAATAACAAAAATATGTCTCCCACACTTTGAAATTACTTTGGGGCAATCAAAAATCACACTAAACACATCAAAAATTGTTTGGAGCGATTTTATTCCGGAGCCCCAATTCTAAAAATTTACCCTTCAATAACATATCTATTATTTATTCTCACTTCAATTATAATTACTATATTTGCTGCCACTTCAATTATAATTATTTCAATTTATTACTTCAATTTATTTTGATTCTCACTCACTGTTATAAAAAGTCTAGAGATGTAGCAAACTGTTATAAAAAGCATAGAAAAAGAACATGAATTTCATTCTTTTCCTATGCTTTTTATAAACAGTTTTCTAGACTTTTTATAACACTTAAAATTCAGCCAAGAAAAGTTTGAGTATATTCCTCTCACTCTTACATACGGGAAAATCGCCTTTGAATTTTTTCTTTCAGTTTTCAGCCTAGCCAAGGCAGTATTTTCAGCCTACGATGAAGCCAGTGTCATAAGGCTATTAGCGTCAGCTGCAATTTCCAAGTGATAAAAAATCACAATTTTCAGTTGCATTTGCTACAAAAAATGACTTCGAGAATACCACACCTAGTTTTATGACATTTTAGCTCACAAATTTTTTCCTTGTCACTCGACTATGAGAGTATCACTTTAAAAGTGACATGAAAAAAAATGTGAGGTGAGAAAAAAGTGAGGTGACAATGGGAATATGGGCCTTGGCTTCGCCATTCAAAAACATTTGTATAAGTAGATGTTGATAAAATTATTAAGAATTGGAACCTTCTTTATTGTTTTGAAATAAAAAATATATACAGATATACAGACGT